>LOJH01063067.1:767-11273 GCA_001685095.1 Ellobius talpinus
GAGAGAGAGAGAGAGAGAGAGAGAGAGAACACAGATTTGTGTGGGCAGGGAGAGGGGAGGGGATTGGTCTGGGAACCAAGGGTAAAAATGACCAAATAACATTGAATCAAATTCCCAAACAACTAAAAAATTTTTAAAACCTAATTAATGGTCTAATAAACAACTGGCCAATAAATGGTCTAATAAACAGTTCACAAAAGATAATATACAAATGGTAAATAACCATATGGTGGTATAAAATGTCTGGTTGGGACATCGTCTCTACCATTATACGGTGATTTCATTTAATTTTATATTATATATATGAAGCTTCTACAGTAGTGGGCTACCATATGACTTCAGAAGCTTTGCTATTAGTTACCTCTCCCCATATTCCCTTCTTTACCCTGCCTTTTATTCCTTCCCCCATTTAATCCTAGCTTCCCATTCATTCATTCATTTATTTATTTTGGTTTTTCAAGACAGGGTTTGCTACCTAATCTGTGTGATCCTTCTAATTGATATACACATATCCAAAGCTTAAAAGCTAACCTACACCTATAAAGAAATAATTTGTTTTGGGGTGTCTGGGTTACCTTACTGGGGTTGATTGTTTCTAGCCCCATTCATTTACCTGCAAATTTCATTTTTCTTACCAGCTGAATAATAGCACATTTTGTTATTGTATCACATTTTCATTATCCATTCATCAGCTGATAGATACACAGGCTCTTCCCAACTCTAGCTATTATGAATAGAGCAACGGACAAGGATGAGCAAGTGTCACTGCAGTAATATGAAGAGTCCTTTGGAAAGACACTCAAGAGTAGGATAGCTTGATCTTGTAGTAGATTAATTTCAACTTTTTGATAAACCTCTACACTGATTTCCATAGTGCCTGTACCAGTGAGCACTCCCACCAGCAGTGAATGCGTGAGTGTTCCCCTTTCTCCACACCCTTACCACAAATTGCTGCCATTTGTTTTATTAATCTTGGCAATTCAACTGGGGAAAGATGAAATCTTAAGTTAGTTTGATTTTCATTTCCCCGATGACTAATGATGTTGAACTTTTTTAATGGTGTTTTTCAGTCATTTGTGTTCTATCTGATGAGAACTCTCTGTTTAGATCTATACCCCATTTTTAATTGGGTTATTTGTTTTCTTTTTCAGTCCCTTGTACATTCTAGAGATACTAACCCTCTATCACATGTATAGTTGGTGAAGATTTTTCCCCATTTGGTAGTCTGATGCTTTGAGTGATGGTGCCCTTTGCTGTACAGAAACTGGGTCTTTTCATGGTCTTAGTATGAGGGTAACAGTGGCTTCATAGAAAGAATTTGTAAATGGTTCTTCAGTTTCTAATTTGCAGAATAATTTGAGGAGGATTGGCATTAGTTCTTTTTGAAGTTTGGTAGTATTCTGCGCAGAATCCATCTGGCCCTGAGATTTTTAGTGTTGATTACTTCTATTTCACTTGGGGTTATTAAGTATGTATAATTGTTTACTTTTTTAATATATATCAAGAAATTAATCTTTTTCTTTTAGGTTTTACAGTTTGATGAAATATAGATTTTTAAAGTATATCCTTATGCTTCTCAGAATGTCCTTGGTGTCTGTTGTACTGTCTGCCTTTACATCTTTAATTGTTCTGATTTGGATTCTCTTTCTGTGTCTTTTGGATGGAGCAAAGGGTTGGATCATGTTTTCTATGTCTTTTTATTAGGGAATTGATATAGTTATTTTTGAGAGTTAATATTGAGCAGAGCGGTATGTATTAATTTCTGTTATTTTGTTGTGGTGGTATGTTTGCCCCCTCCTCTTTTTTGATTATTTGTTCTGTGATTACTTGTTGTTTATGTCCTATTAGGTGTTGTTAAACTTTTCTTTGGATTGAAGTTTTCCTTCTAGTGCCTTCTGTGAAATTTGATTGGTGGGCAGAAATTGATTAAATTTATTTTTAATGATGAAGCTTATTTTCTTTCTTCATCAATTGTAATGGGAAGCTTAGCTGGGTATAGTAGTGTGGGCTGTCATCTGTGATCTTTGAGAACTCATAAGACATATGTCTAAGCCCCTTTGGTGTTCAGAGTCTCCATTGGAAAGTCAAGTGTTATTCTAATGGGCCTGCCTTTTTCCCTTGCAGGTTTTAAAATCCTTTCTTTCTTCTGTACATTTAGTGTTTTGAATATTATGTGTTGTGAGAAGTTTCATTTCTGGTTCTATTTGGTGTTCTCTATACCTCTTATGCCTTATTGAGTATCTCTTTAGATTGGGGAATTTTTTTCTATGCTGTTATTTAAATTGTTTTATGCTTTTGACTTGATTTTCTTCTTCCTCTATTATCTACAGGTTTAGTCTTTTCATAGTGTCCCATATTTCCTGGATGTTTTGTGCCTGAACTTTTTTTAGATTTAACATTTTCTTTGACTGAGATACCTATTTCTTCTACTTTGTCTCCAAGACTTGAAAGTTTCTTTTCTATGACTTTTAATCTCTTAGTGAGGTTTCCCTGTGAGGTTTTTACTGGGCTTCCTGAGATTTTCATTTTGAGTTTTATTTGAGTTTGTCCGTTAGCGATTCTATTTCTTTGTTGAGTTCTATTTTTATGTATTTATGTTGTTTTAATATTTAATTTTCATGGTCTTCATCAAGACATTTATTTGTCATATTGTTAAGGTCCTTGAACATATTCCTAATAGCTATTTTGAAGTTCTTGTCTTGTGCTTCAGCTAAATCGCTTTCATTGGGGACTGTTACAATATAGTTGCTGTCTTCTGGGGAGGTATATTGTCTTGGTTGTTCATCCTGCCTGGTCCTGTAGCTGCTTTTAAAATAACCACTCAGAGGCTTGATATTAATTTCAAATGTTTGGCTGATGGCTCAGGCTTATTAGTAGCTAGCTCTTACATTTAAATTAACCCATTTCTATTTATCAAAGTATTGCCACATGGCCATAGCATTACCGGTCTGCTGGGATGTTGTTCCTTTGGCAACTGGAAGGTGTCTCCCAGACTCTACTTTCTTCTCCTGTATCTCTGCTTGCATTTCCCAACTGGCTCTATCCTGCCTTGTCATAGGCCAAAGAAACTTTATTTATCAACCAATGAGAGCAACACATATTCACAGTGTACAGAAAGATATNTGGCTCAGGCTTATTAGTAGCTAGCTCTTACATTTAAATTAACCCATTTCTATTTATCAAAGTATTGCCACATGGCCATAGCATTACCGGTCTGCTGGGATGTTGTTCCTTTGGCAACTGGAAGGTGTCTCCCAGACTCTACTTTCTTCTCCTGTATCTCTGCTTGCATTTCCCAACTGGCTCTATCCTGCCTTGTCATAGGCCAAAGAAACTTTATTTATCAACCAATGAGAGCAACACATATTCACAGTGTACAGAAAGATATCCCACAGCACTAGAATCTAGACATCTGTAGTTATGATGTTTGAGGTGTTTCTTGATGTAGATATATGGTCTTACCATCGATGGGTGGGTAGCTTTTGATGGATGGGTTCCTATCTTTGGTTGCTATTGCCCCAATCAGGGTCCCAGTCAAGTGTATCAGCTATAGGTGTCCCTGAGTCCCAGCCAAGTATGGCAGCTGAGAGTCTTTGTTAGACAAAGCAGTTCTGCAGGTTCCCAGGGAGTCACAAAGGAATGGGGATGGGCTAGAAAGAAAGGTTGAAAGGGGCAGCAAGGAAGAACTAGGGAACCCTAACTCCATACCAAGAGGCCAAGTCCAAAGGGGAAAGAGGTGAGCAGGGAGAGGGGGCCCAGGCAATCAGGCAGCAGCAGGTCTAAGAGTAGTATGCGGAGACTGGAATAGAGGAGGGAAAGGAGGATAAAGCCAAGGATGGGACTGTGGGTCCCTTATAGGGAGCCATTCTGTGGATTAATGTGGAGTCACGAAGGACTGGTGATGTGCTAGAAAGGGGTGGTAGGGAAAAACTAGGGGGACCTTGTGTTAGCACCAAGAGGCTAAGTGAGTCCCAGAGAGATGGAAGTAAGCTGAAAGTGATATACCTTAAAACTATCTGATTTTAACTAAGTCACCTGAACATTATTTTCACAAGTCTTTTATTGCCTCCTTTGTCTGCATTCTTGTGTGATGCTGGACAGGGCCATAAGCCACAGCTCTCGGCTGACCACAGTCAACTGATACTCTGTAGTATACTGTGCTGCTAAGCTGAGACATTCATTAGCTTGGGTGTTTTAAATACATTTTTGCCTTAGTATATTTTCAGCATAATAGCAGATTTGTCATAATAAAACTCCATGATCAATCAAGAAGTATCTGCATTGTAGGCAGAGAGCATATCTCTGTGAGTTAAGGGCCTACCTGATGGCAAGTTCTAGTCAAAGCGACATGTTGAAAGGAAGAGAAAAAGGAGGAGGAGGAGAAAAATCTATAAATCCACTTTATCTCTTTTCTTCCAAATGTCAGAAAACACTATCCCTTTCTTTGTCCCGAATACTTCTTTCAGTATGTGCTCCTGGTACAGTCTCCTCTACCACTTATTTCACTTTTATGGGTATCTTTCTTTGGGATATCTCATCTCCCACTCAGAATCTTGAAAATGCACTCAGTTTTTTTCCCACCCATCCTAGTTACCCTGTTCACAGCTCCTATACCCTTAGCTTTCTCTCACCGTGGTCAGTAGCGTTACCAGACACAGCTTCTTTGTCCTTTTTTCATTCTTTGCTTTTCCATCCTTGTGCTGGTTTCAGTGAACAGGTAGGTCCAAGTAGGGCTTAAGTTGAGGCTTTCATTCTCGCCTTACCCTTCTGGCCTGTCAGTATCCCTCCGGTAACCTTGCTACTACTCTTGCTTTTGCTCAGATCACTTCTCCTTTGAAGTAGTGTCACTGCTTCTCAGCTTAACCTCTCCCATCACCCTTCACACTACTGACCTAGATATCTGTCTAAAACTGATGAGCTTTGGGAACCATTTGTCTACACATCATTTCAGGGCCAAGTCCACACTCCAGAGAATGATGTTCCCAGTCCATTGCCCCCATCCCTTCCTGTGCTTGTGTTCCTTCTGTCTAGTATGTCTCCTCTGCAACCCTCTTTCCTGTGCCATTTGTCTGCTGAGTGTCTGTCTACTTGTAATTCTTAGTTCAAGCTTTATGTCTTTGAAACCTTGATGTGTCTCCAGAAGAAATATGATTAAGATCTTTTTGGAACATTTTGTTGTTGTTGTTTTATTTTTGTTTTTCAAGACAGGGTTTCTTTGTGTAACAGCCCTGTCTGTCCAGGAACTAGCTCTGTAGACCAGGCTGGCCTTGAACAGAGATCTGCCTGCTTCTGTCTCTTGAGTGCTGGGATTAAAAGTGTGTGCCACCACTGCCCGGCCTTAAACATGGCTGTTATATTACCCATCCTGTCTGTTTTTCCTCCCAGGATCTCTTTAAGGACATAGGGTGCATTTTGATCACCTTTGGCTCTATAGTACTTAGCACAGTGTCTGCAACAGAAAGAGTTCTCAAACAGCATTTATCAGATTCAGTCATTATAAAACTTTACTTATTTAGACAGGGTTTTACTATGTAACTCTAGCTGGCCTGAAACAGGTTATGTAGGCCCTGGCTTTGAACTCACAGATATCTGCCTTTCTCAGGCACAGTGGTTCTGGAATTAAAGACATATACCACCACACCTGAGTTCATTGTGAGACTTTTACCTTAGGGAACATGAAAAGATAATTTATATAACAGCTTCTTGAGGTAAATGCAATTATCTAGTTAAAATCCTATGAAGAATACACATTAATCTCCTAAATAAAACTAGTCTTGGTTCAGAACCCTTTTCTGTAATAGAATATAAAGAAATTAAACAAATGAACAAAGCTTTCCTAAGGCCCCGTAACACATCGGCATTTCCATAGCTCCCCTGAAATTGGAGATAAGTGTTCTCTGTAAGCATTTGCCTTGACACTGTTCATTCATTATAATGTTAACATGACCTACATTTATGCTAATATCATTTATTTTTAAATTGCTGTTAATCTTTTCATGATGCCAAAAAGATAAATGGGAGAAGAATCAAACTGATATCAATGCTGCAGCTTCCTTATAGGGGCACAGACTCTGGACTATAGAACTTCTTAACTTGGGAAATGACAGAATTCATAGTTAAGGCTTGGTTATGAATTCACACCAGAGAAATAACATTTTATAGAAAAAGCATTTTTTTGCCAAATCTGACCTGAATAATAAGTTTAGAGTAAACAAAATTCATTACACTCTCATCCAAAGCATGTAAAGTTCTCAGTGTATTTCCTGGATGCCTGGAACAGCCCATCCCTTGGTTTCCCATGCAGGTCTACCTCCTGAAGCAAGATAATTACTGTGGTCTGAACTGCTCACTCTTGCTATATGGAAATATATCGTTTTCTTTCCAAAGCCTGAAAGACCTGGCTTCCAGCTGGCTGACACCTGGAGATTATTTGATAATTTATACTAACATAATATTGAGTAATAATTGGAGGATATATAAAACCTAGCCCTGCGAGCTGCTCTTATAGAGGGACATTTCTCACTGTCCCCTATACTTTTCTTGTCTTTTTGTTCTTTCCTTGTTTTTTATAACTCAGCAACTTTAAATCTTTTGAACTCTGTTGCAAGTGACCTCTCCTTTGTCTCTGCCACCTTCAGCCTGGCAAGCTGCTGCCCATTCTTCAAGACACAAATCAGTATCTTTACTATGTTCTCCTTATTCCCCAGGCTCTTGGCTTTCATAAAGTTTTATGGGTTTTTTTTATTTATTCACTTTTACTCGGACCAATTCAATGCACCCAGTAGTCTCTGGGGTCCTGATCACCCTTTACCTCTCAGCAGCACTTGATACTGCTGACCACCACCTTTTTATTTTCTCCATCTCCTTTTTCAACATTGCTTTCCCCCTGGGTTTCTTGACATAACAGTCTGCTAGTAGTTTCTCTGTTTGTTTGTTTGTTTGTTTCCTCCCTCAATCTTGTTTGTTGGCTCCTCTTACCAGCTAATTTCTAAATGTTGGAATTCCTTAAGGCTGTGTCCTGGCCCCTTTTCCTTCTCACGCTCTGCTCTCCTAATAAGCAAACACTTCCACACCCAGGGCCTTAATTATTCAGGCAGCTGACTCTCAGATTTACATCTCTAAACCAGAGTTTTCTCCTGATACTCAAACCTCTGCTTACCTCTGTTCAGTATGACCCTGCGGAAATTTTGTAGGTACTTTCTCTATTCTCACCAGGTTCAAAATCCCCATTGTTCTTTAGCTTAGAGAATATCACCTTCATTTATACATTAAGCAAACTAGAAGCCAATGGTTATTGCTGATGTTCCAAAATCTCTTTTACCATCACATGCAGCAACCAATCTTCTGACTTGTAAATATTTATCTCATGTTTGACTTCTGTACATCTCCACTGCCACTCAAGTTATCACCTGACCACAACAGTCTGCAGGTCCTTCATCTTTCACTTGCTTGTTGCCTCTGCTCCATTTCTACATTGCAAACATAGTGCAGTTTGAAGACTCATTCATTCTTAAGTCTCTTATACATACTTCCTAGATGTTGCTGATTCAAATGTGACAAAACTGCATGTTTCTAATCTAGAATTCTATAGATTGTATGATTGGTGAAACCTAACTTGATTGGGATTGTGTTTGTTTAAATAAAGCAAACTATTTTTCTTTGCTTTCACACCTCAACACAAGACTTCTTCCCCCTTTTCTGTATATGTGTGTACATTATATGGGTGTATGTGTTCATATGTGTTCCAGGATACATGTATATGTATGTGTGCCTTTCTGTGTGTGCACATGAATGCTAAAAGTCAATATCTGGTACCTTCCTCAGTTACTCTCCAATTTATTTTTTTGAGACAGTGTCATTAGGACCTGGAGCTCACCAATTCAGCCAGACTGGCAGACCACTGAGCTCCAGCAATCCACCTATCTTTGACCCTCACCCAGAACTGGGGTTATAGATGTTACTACTGTACCTCGCTTTTACATGAGTGCTTGGAGACATGAACTCAGGTCTTTATGCTCAAGCAGCAGGTACTTTACCCACTAAGCCATCTCCCAGCTCCAACACAGAAGACTGTTATGACTTGAAAGGTATGAGGATTTCTCTTCACCAAAAAGCAAGCTATCATTTCTGCTTGCTCTAACCAATCTGGTGTCCTCTAACTCAATTCCATTCTGACATTGTCTATGTAAAGTGAAACCTGAGCCCCCAAGCACACACACTTCATATACTAGTTGCAAGCTACAGATATTTCTTTTTCCTCTGCCCCTGACCCATTGGCACAATTTATGATTCCCACAGCTCCCTGAAGTTCAAATAATTTGTTTGAATGGCTCATAGAATTCGTGGGGACACACTGTGTTTATAAAGGGTATTAGAAGGTGCACATGGTGGAGTGTAGGAGAAGGGGCACAAAGCTTGCATGTTCTCTATGGGTCAGGAACCTCAAGGGCTCATTTGAGAATATAATGCTAACAGACTAGATGAAGGAGACTATTATCTCTTCGTTCAGTCTTCTTGACCTCTCTATGCAGCTTCCAGTTATAAGACAGATCACTGTCTGAAGTGAAGATAATATCTGCTGTTATTTACCTATCATCTACTATCAGAAAAAGGTCAGAGAAAGACGGAAGATTTGAGTTTCTATGACATGCCTTGAGGCATTAATTAGTAGCTAGAAACTGGAGAACTAGATATATGTCTGTAGTAATATCACAGCGATGGGCAAAATTTCTTTGGTGAAATAATTTTTCATCAGAGTCAGAACCTACAAATGAAGATATAAGAAAAAGTATTTTAGGCTGAAGTATCACATGCAAAGGACTAGAATCAAAAGGGAGCAGGGTATGAAATCAAAGCACAAGGTTGCATTTCAGATGTGACCTGAGAAGCCATAACTAATTAAGAGATACTCACTCAAGGGGTCCAGTAAGCTCTCACCTGGCCTGCCAAAGTGTGTAGCACTGTGAACACTTTCCTGAGGAAACAGGAGTTGTAAAGAAGCATTACTTCCAAGCAGACAGCCAAACCTGTAGTGATGCCATTGGAAATTACTAAGCCAAAAAGTAATGTAATCAGATTGCACAGTCCATGGGACAGTGACTTTTATCACTCTTGTTCACTTAGATTTGTGTCATAGACAGTAATTGCTGAAAGGATGGATGTCTGTTTGGATAATATAGCATTGTATTATATTGTAATCATGTGCTTAATGACTCTTCACAAAGCTCAATCCTGAAAATTGACTTTGATTATTTTCTTTATATTACTAGATATATATTCTAGTAATATAAAATAATATAAAATATATTCTAGTGCCTGGCTAAAACATCAGTTTCAAAGACTAGGAGATATCTCATTCAGTACAAGCCTTGTCAAACACAGACCTTAGTCTAATCCCCAGAACCCACTTGTTAAATAATAATAATAATAATAATAATAATAATAAAAGCCATCCATGGTGTATGTGCTTATAATCCCAGGACTCAGGAGGCAGAAACGGGCAGATCCCTATAGGACTTGCTGATCAGCCAGACAAGCCTAATCAATAAGCTTTAGGCCAATAAGAGACCTGCCTCAAAAACAAACAAGATGGATGGTACATATACACACACATACATGTATACCTCCAAAAACACAAATGCGCACACACACTCAGTTGGTCCATTTCAGTATTGCATGTGTTCATTCCATTCAGGGAATAATTAAAGGGTTCCTGCTTGAGGCTAGAAACTAAGAATGCAAAGATGACTAAAATATTGTTTCTTACCACAAGGACTGGGCGGAAGACTGTAAGAAGGACTAGTAATTCTTTGTAGTAAATGCTACAAAGGGGGTAAGAACACAGTACAGCTGTCGGGATGGCAAGGAAGATAGTAGAAGCTGTAGGGCTACCATGTACCAGATGAAAGGAAGAGAAAATAATAGGACTGAGCATAAAGGTGGAGTCTGAAGGGAGAGAAGGGAACATTTGGAGATCTGCAAGAGGATAAATAATGTGAGGGCAAGTGGAAGCTGTAGAGAAGGGCCAAGGCAGGAAAACACTGAGCTTCAGCCTGATGAGTGGGGACTTGTTAGGGACTGGTTAGATGCGATGGATACAACACTGCTCATATTGAAGGCTGAAGAGTAGGTTAGCTAAACAGCAACTATAAACGGGAAGAAATGACATTGGCCTGCACTAAATTAGATACAGTAGAAAAACACAGATGGCTGGAAAATTTTTTTTCATATAATATATTCTGATCATGCTTTCCCTTCCCCCATCCTCCCCACTTCCCTAGCCATCCAACTCTAAGTCCGTCCTTTCTTTAGATAACAAACCAAAAAACAAACACACACATACAAAACCACAGAAACACAAAATCAGAAATCATACAAGCAAAAAACCAGTAAGACAAAAAATAGCTCAAAGCAGTATGAGACAAAAAGTTTATAACAATGCCATCAAGTTTGTTTTTTTTAAGATTTATTTATTTATTATGTATACAGTGTTCAGCCTCCATGTAT
>LOJH01063071.1:1446-12220 GCA_001685095.1 Ellobius talpinus
CTCCTCCTCCTCTTCCTCCTCCTCCTCCTCCTCTTCCTCTTCTTCTTCTTCTTCTTTCTTCTCCCTCTTCTCCTTTGTCTTCCTCTTCTCCTTCATCTTCTTCTTCTGCAGTAGAAGGTAATTAACAGAGACTCACAACTGGCCAAGGTGCAGAGAATCAGAGACTGAAGAGACCTAATGGGATATCTATATCACATCCCACCTTCCCAGTCTCAGGGTTTGTTCAGAAGAGAGAGAGAGATAGACAGATTGGAAGTGCCAGGAGTGAATGCCCACAAGAAAACTGTTGTCTGGACACAAGGCAGTTGTACATATGAATTCAAAGTGGTTGTGGTAGCACACAAAAACCTAGCATGGAGGAAGATGGCGGGCATGAAGCTACATGCCAAGTGAGGAGCTATTGGTAACTGGCAGTTTCTGGAGAGAGAGAATCAGTTTTCCTTAAGGATGTGAGCTCTGGTAGTTTGACTATGTTCCAGTGACTGGCCACAGACCCAAGACTATACATGCAACACAAATTGGATTCAGTGGGTTTATAAAAGATGAAGACATGAAGTTGGGTGGTGGGAAATGGGAACGGAATCCAGGAGGAGTTAGGGGAAGGGAGTGAATCCAATCAACATAAGTATATAAAATTCACAAACAATTAATAAAAATAAAAGTACACTCATTACAATTCATTTTATTGTATTTCTTCTACACTAACACATGTGATAAGTCTATATTTGCTTTTAAAGTTCAAATATTTAAAGAAGTATTTTGTGCACTTTTCATGGAGTGGAAATATAATTACAGCAAAATAAATTTTCCTGGAAGCAGACATATGAGAAGTTTCTCCGAGTCTCTGGAAGCAGAACATATTTATTGTTGAAAAAGAAAAGAATTTCATCCTGATCAGACATTCTCTATAAATTGCCACCACAAACACATTTAGACAGAAAGTCAATGAAAACAAATTACAACAGGAAAAAAAAGCAATAACAACAAAACTTAAAAAAACAAAAAAAACCCAGTATGGCTCAGAAAATGGTAAAGTTCTGATTATATTTTATTAAAACAAAAACTAAGACTTAACATCCTAGAAGAGTATATTCCCCTGTGAAAATCTAGGTCACGAGATTACTCACTTTATCTTTATAAGTCACATCAAAATATAAGGTCAAGAAATGCAATATTATTACTTATTACTAAAGTGCAGAAAATAAATCAGTATTTTTCCCAATGTGTTTATACCTTTTGTGAATAAGCAGAGCTCCTGACCGTTTAAGTCACTCCTATATCATCTAACCACACTATAGATCAGTAAAGCACCATGGTTTTGAAAGATAGCCAAAGTTTCATAGGTACAGGTATATAACATGGGTTATATATGGTTAGGAACTCCCAGAAGGAAAAGTGTGCTCCTGTCAGAGTTATCTTGTGTGGTTTGAAACCCATAGATGCAAACTTCCTTCTGGGGAAAACCCAGCCATGTTTTTCTGCCCCTGCTAATTTGGGTAGGGCATGAGCTGAGTCAGATAGTCTGTGTCCTCAGCAGAGCGCCCTGAGTCGCTAACGAAGACTTGTCTTATCAACTAGATCTTAGCATCAGGCGTGCTTCTGATGCTATTGGAAAGCACTGATTGATGTGTCTGAGCGCTCAGTGTTGTTTTACAATTCAACACAACGGGGCATAAATAGCAATGAACCTAACGATTCTAACAAATCTAAAGATCTTTGGGATGGGTCAACAACCCATCCTTGGCATGGGCTTTTTATTTGTTAGCCTTTGGTGTCTCTTAGGAGTATTGCTACTTTGTTATAAGGTAATTCCGTTTTACTCTTTTTAATACATGTGTATGTCTATATCCTAAGAAACATTTATGTAGTCTGTTTCTATAGGACTCCTTCCCTCCACTCTTTTCCCCCAGACGGGGTTTCTCCATGTAGCATAGCCTGTCCTGGAACTTGTTCTGTAGAACATGAGGGCTTTGACCTCAGAGATCTTCCTGCTGGGATCAAAGGCATGCACCATCCCCCCTTAACTCCAGAGGACTTTTTCAAAAGGTCTTTAGTGTTAGGCATCTGTCCACTGTTTCCTCCTACTCCTATCCCATTTACCCCTTCTTGTTCAATTACTCATCTTTAATCCTTTATACCACTACATTCTACCTTCCTCCCCTCAGTGACACACCACAGCTCCTTACCAAATTCCTTATCACTGTGGGCAATACAAAGGAGACATACATATCTAAAGATTCAAAGTTAACATCCAAATATGAGATAAAACATGCAACCTTTGTCTTTCCGAGTCTGGGTTACTTTACTTGTGAATTTCATGATTTTGTTTTCTTGACAGTTGAATAATATTCCTTTGTGTAAATATATAACATTTTCATTACTGCTAGTTCCTTGCTTGCCCTCCAGAATTCAACAGTTAGACCCAATTGCTAAAGGATACTTGAGTCATAGAACATGGAGAAACTAACCAGGTGCTCTCCTGGAAATTTTAGTCCTGCTAGGTAGCTTTCATAGTGCTGGAATTGCTATGCATGCTTCCAGAAGAGAAAGGTAATCATCAGTCTTATCTAGCTATAAACCATAAAAGCTACAATAATGTTTGTCCTAGCAAGATAAGCCCATCGATGCAATAGCAGCGTGAATAATGGTGGTGATGGTGGTGGGGGCGGTAACCAGTCGCTTTCTGATTGAACTCAAGATCCATTCCACAGTGTTGAACCAATGCTTGGCATCATTATTGGGGCCAAGAACTAGACAGGTGACATGACCCGGAGGAGATCTTATTATTGATGCTCTATTAAAGAGAAATGCTGTTAAATCTACTCTTAATGACTTCTTTTGTCCATAGATAGTACTTCCCTCACACCTCATCAAAGCTTTTTTTTTTTTTGCAGTAGAAGGTGATTACCAGAGCCTCACAACTGGCCACGGTGCAGAAACTAAGAGACAGAACACTTAGCTCTAAATGGAGCACTGATTGCCACAGTCCTTCTCCCAGGGGTCAGAGGTCATTGTGAAGGAGGGAGGGATGATCTGTAAGATCCAGAGATGGTGCATGACGAAAAAGAAACTGTGTCTGGACACAACAGGGCAGTGCACTTATCAACTTACAGGGGTTGTGATCGCATTCACTAGAGTTGTACAAGCTCAAGTCAGGCGAAATCCCAGCCTGGAGTGGGCAGGTGAGCACCGAGTCACACCCCTAGGTGAGAGCCATTGGTTGATGATAGCTGCTGGGAAAGGAATCAGTTTTCTTTAGGATGTGGCCCCTGGCAGGTTGATTATGATCCAGGGTCTGGTTATAGACTCAAGGGTACATGGGCAGCACAAAATGGACTCCACACTCTTTAAAAAATGAAGACAAAAAGTTGCGTGGGTAGAGGAGAGGGTGTTTGATCTGGGAGAAGTTGCAGGGAGGTAACTATGATTAAAATACATTGTATGAATTGTTCTCAAATAATTGTAAATATAGTCTGGAATCTCTAGGGAGAAGAGGTTGACAGAGTTTGGTTGTAGGTCAGAAAATGAAAAAAAAGGACATAGTTTTAAAAATTATGTATTGTTATTATTAGTGTGTGCACGTGTATCTTTAGGTTGGTCTAATTGTGCATGTGTGCATGTGATGTGGGTAGGGGCAGACTCATGCCGCAAAGGGCAGGTGAAAATCAGAACATGATTTTGAGTTGATCTTCTCCATCTTTGTTGTTGAGGCCGGGTCCCTCTTACTGCTGCTGCTCCATCAAGTATCAACTGCAGTTGTCCTGCAGGCTTTCCGGTGCTTCTTTTTGCTCTGCCTCCATCTCCCAGTAAGGGATCAGGGTGTACAGCGTGAGCCATAACATCTGCTTGTTACGTTGGATCCAGGAATAGAACTCAGGTTGTCAGTCCTGCATAGCAAAGCTTTTACTCACTAAGCCAGCTTGTCCAACCAGAGCTAAGACTTTTCAGAGAGAAAATGGTCAAGGTTCAAAAGGATTTTCTCTTTCAGTGCAAATAGAGCTATAGTAATTTCTTTGGAAATCTACAGACTTTTCTTGGAAAATGATGTGCTGACCTTCCTGTCCTGTTTCTGGAGGGTTTTGCTCAGTCTTGGTCTTACTTCCCTGACTTGACTCTTGATCAGAAAGTCAAATGTTTGTGTTGGGGAGTGGTGGAGGCAGTGGTGGAAAGGTTTATGGTCGCAGAGGAGGGACAGTCTTCTGGTTCTTCTGCTTATTGACTTTGGGGTAACCGCCATTGTCTACTGTATCTCAGTAAACTATAAAAATTGGTTTCTCTAGTCTCATCACCGGCAACCCCATTCATTTTCATGGTATTAGGTAATAGTCAGATGTCATCAATGGATTGATGGCTTAGATGTGCTTACCGGGCTCAGGCTTGTCTGATCACAGACTTGTGTTGCATGGTTTGGACTTTTCATTCCAGTTTCATGCTCAGCACACCCCAGTCTGAACTCTTGACATTTTCACCTCACACCCGGTTATTCCCACTTTTTTATCTCAAAAAAAATAGTAACATTATTTGGCCGCACTTTACAGCTAAAACCTTAGGGCTCATGTTGACAGCATCTTCTTTTTTCACTGTGTATTTTCAGTCAACAAACACATTGGCAAAACTTTTGCTGTTCTGTCTCCAAAATGTTCTTGGATTCTGCCATTGGCCATCTCCACCATCAAGAAGCTTCTCCTGTTTAGCATGTATTTCCACCTGGACTTCCTCAATAGCCTCCATCCTTACTTTCCCCAGTTCTTCCACAGGACACACAGCAGCTCTTGTGATTTTCCCAAATCACCATAACCATCACTTCCCTAAAAGTGCTCCACAGGCTCTGTTTATCCTGGGGATAATGTAAAAGACAATTTCCTGCTCTGCAAAGCACCTTGTCATCTTTCTCCCCTACCTTCTCTTATTTTCTTTCTATTCCACTTAGATTCTCCCTCCTATATATTCCAAGACACAGTTTCATTATATAGACTGGTTGACCTTGAACTCACAGAGTGGCCACCTTCCTCTGCTTCCTGAGTGCTGGGGTTCCACTGGCCTCCATTTTCAGTAATTATAATCTCATAATAAGAGATTATATGTCTTATTCTCCCAGGATAACTAACAGGTAATATTATAAGACACTTGTTTCTCACTTAGGATTCCATTTCAATGACTTGCCTTTATGAGGCCCTTTGCCAATTCCTCTGCTTAATGCGAATCTCTCAGTTAATCACACCACTATCCCCGCCCCATTGACCATCAATGCCCTAATAACAAGTTACCATTAGTTAATATGCTGACTGTGGCTGGGGACATAGCTTGATGGGACAGCACTTGCCTAGGGCGTATGAAAATCTGGGTTTCAACACTTAAAAAAAAGCTAGACTATGACTATGGCTATGACTGTGACACAGACTCTAGGACAATTTAAATGTTTCTCTTTTGTTAGATAATGTGAACTTGTGGCCACTCTGTGAGCAGCCTCTCCAGCAGCTCCGTTAGGCCTTTCAAAGTTCCTGCAGATAAGAAACATCTCCTGTTCTAAAGGCTTTATGGGCTAGTGGGGATGACAGGCCCACAGGAGGTAACTGTAAGGTCAAGAGTTAAAGCTGTCACCTGGCAGTTTTACTAAGTTGTATTGGTGCTGTGATAGATTACTATGAATTCAGTCACTTAAAATGGTACAGGGTTATTCCTGTCAATTTCTGGAGGTGGAAAGCACCAATGATTTCCCTGGGCTAATGTCAAGATGTCTGTGACACTAGTTCCTTCTGCCGTGACTGAGTGGCAGTCAGTTTCTTTCTTTCAACTTCCAGAGCTGTGCTCCTTGGGTCTTGGATCCTTGTCCATCTTAAAGATAGCGGTGTAACATCTTCAAATACCTTCTTTATTCCTTGTTCACATGGCTCCTTTCCTTTGTAGTAACGCCTCTTCTTTCCTCTATGGACACGTGATTCCATTTTGTGTGCACTCCAAGATCTCCCTCCCTCTAGATCCTCCACTTGAATCACATCTATAAAATCTCTTTGTTCATCAGTGGTGGCCTTCACAGATTCCTAGGACTAGATTGAGATACTCTGACTTTCGTCAGTGAGAAAAGTGAGCTACATCCAGAGACTCATAACCCAGGCTCAGCATGGTTGGCTTAACGGTAGATTTAAAATAAGAAAAATGAGACCTTTTGAAGAAGTTTAGTATAACTTGGAAAGGAAAGGGAATACTGAGGCACTAGGCCTCCCAGAAATGTGGGGCATAGCAGACAGCCTGATGAATCAAATGCAATTGAAGCCTTTAAGGAAGTGAGAAGGCCAGGAAGGGAGAAGCCAGAATTTGGAGGTCTTGGGTCTTTAAGTTCTGGGGCAGGGAGCCATGAACAGGTGGTAGTAAGGAGGAGAGACAGATGTCACTGTTGTACCCGGATCTAGTGTCTGAACTGTACTGGGGAAACATAGTCACATTCAACACATATTTTTGAACTGCTAGGAATGTTAAATTATAAAATTCCTAGACTAAGATAGACATGGTTCCCACCTACCTTTATGGAATGTGTTTATGGAGAATAAGGCCAATAGACAATACATAATCAAACCAAATTTTTACACCTTGATTTATAGTCTTAAAGGAACATGCAGAGTGATGTCAGAGGGTACCTGTGCTTTAGATGTTGCTCAGGGATGGTCCTCAGAGGACACAAGGACTGAGATGGGAATTGAAGAGTAAGAAGGTGGGAAAAGATCCCCACAAGGATCCATTTATGAAAGGAAGAAAGATGATGTCATAAGCTTCAGAGGAGCAAGGGAAGAGGGGGTGCAGTCTGAGCTTGGAGATTGGCACGCTCAGATTTCACAGACTATAAAATAAAGCTACGAGAAGTCACTAAACTGTTGTGCTAGCGCGTAACTTGGGTGAATTGACTTTTTAAGCTCCAGATAGCTGGAAAGGGGATGCTGTCTATTAGAAATATGGACGTGCAACAGGGATGGAGAAAGTTAGCAAAACAAAGAGATCCTCTGGAGATAGCATGGACTTGTTTGGATACAAATGATGGGCATTTTGAAAGTAGAGGAAAGAGAAAGCACAGGGTCAGAAGTCAAATTTGGCAGTTGCTGGCGATATTATTCCCTGGGAAAAGAAGCGCGAGAAGCAGGTTGTACGTGGTGGCGAGGATTGTCAAGGTCAGTTTGGAATGTGGGGTTTCCTGTGGAGCAGTCACGTGGGCAGCTATTGTGCACAGTGGGTCTGAAGTGCAAGTCTGTGTCACTTAGGGTTTCTATTGCTGCGATGAAACACCACGGCCAAAACACAAGTTGGGGAGGAAAGGGTTTATTCGTCTTATGCTTCAGCATTGCTGTTTATCACTGAAGGAAGTCAGGACAGGAACACAAACAGGGCAGGATCCCGGAGGCAGGAGCTGCTGCAGAAGCCGTGAAGGGGAGCTGCTAACTAGCTGGCTTCCATGTTTGCTCAACGCACCTTCTAACAGACCTGGGTCCACCAGTCCAGGGACGGCACTACCCACCATGGGCTGTTCCCTCCCCCACTGATTACTAGTTGAGAAAATGCCATACAGCTGGATCTCATGGAGGCATTTCCTCAGCTGAGGCGCCTTCCTCTCTGATGACTCCAGCTTGTGTCAAGTGGACACACAAAACCAGCCAGTAAAAGACGAAGGGCTGACTTTGGGAGACTTAGAGGGGAGGTGTCTGGGTGGTAATTAAGACCTTTGAAGGGAATGAGGTTGGTCAGGGAAATAATATCGGTAACCAAAACAGGAAGGCTCATACTGAACTTGGAGTGGGAAGAATTCCTAAAGTCCTGGACCAGGAGAGAACCACACTGCAGCAGGAAAGTGCAGTGGGTTGCAGTGCTCTCCGTTCTGAGAAACCACTAGCTAAGGAGGGAGTGTTCAGCTGCATCACGTGGTCTGGAAAGCTTCCTAGGTTTAGGAACAAAGAGGATGTGTTAGTCATTTGGGGCAAGAGCAGTTTCAGGGGAGTGGCTCAGACAGCAGGCAGATTAAATGATTGAGGATTGCATAAACGAGGGACCAGGGAGACGCAAAGATGAGAGTCACCAGAGAGAGCCTCCCCGCCGTGCCTGGCCACAATTCATTTTTACGACTATTTGTTGTTTCATTTTATAACCCATGAAGATTAACCAGCGACATCTGTGTAGCCGTGGGTGTGGAGCTGTCCTCAGAGCCTGGTAGGCTCAGCAAGGAGTATAGAAGTAGATAGTGACTCTCACCTTGCAGAGGGGAAGAGTAGAGGCCTGCGAACTCTCCCCATTCCTTGACTAATAGTTGATAGAGCTGGTTGTGGGCCCAGCTCAGGTAACTACAGTTCATGTGTTACTAATTACAGTGGTTACACCTGGTCTAGGGAATGAAGTTTTGTAGCCCTTTGCCTGCGGTCTAGTTTTTACATAGGTGCTGGACCCCGGTTTCTGCTCACTGCCACTCTTTCACATGTAGAAGTGGGGCTCCCCCTGGGCTACATGAGGGCGGCTTTGAACAGACTGAAGGCAGGCATGAGAAAACAGCTTTCCTCTACTTATTTTCCTTAAAGTGAGCTACAAAACACTTCTCACCATTTTTTAATACAGTGGCTCTTTTGCTATTTTTTGTAAACTAGTACATTTTTGCTTTCTAAGTTTTAATTTCTACAATAGTAAAATGTAGTTATGGATGGTGACTGAGTTAGCCTTAGATATCAACTTGACACCGCCCAGAGTCACCTGTGAAGGGAGTCTCAATTGGGGGACTGTCCAGAGATATTGAAATCAATGTAGCAATGTACAAATGATATTGTGTAGAGCAAACTAATGACGAGGTTGTAAGCTTCCTTCCTCATTGGCGTATTTAACTATAATATCGAGGTGCATTAAGGTTTTTTGTTTTGTTTTGTTTTTTGTTTTTTTCGAGACAGGGCTTCTCTGTACCTTTTGTGCCTGTCCTGGAACTAGGTCCTGTAGACCAGGCTGGTCTCGAACTCACAGAGGTCCACCTGCCTCTGCCCCCTGAGTGCTGGGATTAAAGGTGTGCACCACCACCACCCGGTGCATTAACATTTTTTGTAGAGAAGCTTGGAGCACCAGATATGCACTCGTCCATTTGAAATCCATTCATTAATTACACGACATTAAATTTTTAAGCAATTTCCAAGACCAACACAGCTCTTTAAACTTTAAACAATTATGAAAGGGATGTTAAGAGTGAACGTAGAGTAATTCTTCAGGAAAAAAATCAGTAGAGATACACGGGCCAAGTGAAGGAATTTTGCTTTCACAAGGAATATGGGTCCTGGAGATGAAAAAGAAATAATGTCATCGAGAGAGGGAAAAAGTAAGGTAATCTGGGAACTGGTCTTTATGATACACAGAAAACATGATGTCAGAGATGCTACTCTGGAAATTAGAGATGCTTGTGAGCATGGCCCAGCATAAACGACTATCAGTTTTCCTCCTTTCCCAACCAGCCATAACTTTTCTTCATGGATTAGAAAATGCAGTACTTCCTGAGCACGCTGCTGGTGTTTACATTACTGAAGGAGTAAAAACCAGCCTGAGGGAGATTCTTGGAGGTTGCAGCCACTGGTCGGTTTCCGGCACTCTGGGGTCGTTTCCCACTAAGTCCACAGCTGCGCACCCACGGGTGGCACTAATTGGATTCAGAGGGAAATGACAGAAAACAAGAGGTATAGGGGTATGGTGAGAAACGGAGAGGGAAGATGGGGCTGAAGGGATCACATTTCAGTGTGGATGTGTGACATTCTCAGAGAACAAAATATAAAAAGCTTCACTTCCATCAAACAAACCTCCTTCACGTTCTTCCTGCATCAGCATGCCTCCTCTGCTTTCAGGACTGAAGTGTTTGTCCCGTCTGAAGCTCTTCCTCAGCGCTGAGTTGAGGAAATGACTCTGGCCTGAATACTGTGGTTAGGTGGCCTTTCCAAAATGCAACACGACCAATGGGGATGTCAGGTGGGGGTATAACCTAAACTTCTCCATCCAAATCTAAGTTCAGAGGCTACACATTCTCAAGACAAATGTGGCAAAAAGACATCATGAAGAGAGATCTGTGAGGCAAGGGAAAAATTATTTTATAGCTTGTTCCATACAAACAAGAATCTTGAATACTAGCCACGATAAGAACTGCTTACACAGCTGGTTAAAACATTGCTGGACCTCAGCCCCACACACAGAGGCCATGAACTTAAGTTTCTTGTGATCCATGTGATGCTGTCTCTGGACTGTATTTGTAGGGAGCTGGGCGATACAAAGATACCACCTCCATCCAGCATTGTCTGGTTACAGAGACCCATCCATGCTGCCCTAGGGTGATTGAATCTTCATATTTCCTTCTACTCTTTCAATGCCTGTTAGCCTGCTAAAGAACTGTATTATAATTTACTTACACTTTACACTGTCATTTGATTTGTGTATTATAAAACTTTACACATTATATCATAGAGAAAACCTGTACCATTTCTCCTGTATAGAAAGTCTTTTTCGAAGGGAAAGTTACAAATAATTATAAAATTCTTGCTGGATGTTGTTTGTGAATTTCTGTGCTTGAACTCTATTCTTTAATAAGGTTAATTAAAATTAAGCATATTCAATTGGTACAAAATTAAGCCCTTCTCCTTTACATTAGTTTTAGCCTCTTATTAGCTAACTCTCACATCTTGATCAACCCATTTCTATTAATGTGTGTAGCACCTCGTGGTGGCTTACAGGGAAGATTCTAACCTACGTCCATCTTGGAAAGGAGAGCCATGCGTCTGCCTGA
>LOJH01063074.1:0-10774 GCA_001685095.1 Ellobius talpinus
TTAGCCACATGGCTTGGTACCTTTTATCAGTGAGGCCTTCTCATCTTGCTTCCTATGCATCTGGGTGACAACTGCAGACTGAACCTTTCCTCTTCCTAGAGTTCTCCTATTTTTGTTGCCCTGCCTATACTTCCTGTTCTGGATGTAGAACTCAGAGGAAGTTCCAATAGCGGTCCTCTGAAATGTTGGAACATCTGGGCCATCCGCTCCTATTGGGGATTTTTTCAGGGCCTCTGTGTGTTTCTTTGGGACTGAATGGCTGTGGGACCAGGCAGAACAGAAACCAACATCAACATGGTCACACTCAACAATCTATGACAAAGGAAATTATCTCAAATCCAGAACAAAATATGAATTGCCTTTATAACAATATCAGCATCTTAATCTAGGCAAATGTTACTAAAGATGGTGGCCATGGCCACAGTATCTCTATGGATGACACTCTGGTGACCTTCCAATACTTGAGTTAATCCCACCAGTAGTTCCAGTGTCAAATACTGATTTTTAAAATCTCCCTTATCCACAGCTTGACTGCTTCATGAGGAAGAAGCTGGTAACAGGGTCTTTCTTAGTATTTTCACTCATGTTTTAGCCTCAGCCTTTTCTCTTTTGTCCCCAGTAAGTGCAGACATATTTCCTTTGATAAGAATGAACTATGTTACACAGAGAATTTAGAGATAAGTCTATAACTGCTAAGGCCAGTTAGCTGAAGATTCACGTAGGGATGTGTATCTGCTGCACGCTCATGTGCAATATTCACGTCATAGAAAATTAGCCAAAGTTGTTTACAAATGGGACTAACTCTTGTTACAGAGTTTGGGAATAATTCTTTAATAACTTTACGACTTTAAGTTTAGCATATAGTTTTGACCATTTTACATAGTCTGGAATAAACAATTAAGGTTTTCTTCTTTGACTTCTCATTATGTAACACCAATGGCATTCATTATAGATCCTTTTCCAAGGCCCATGAGGAAAAAAAATTTAAAATGTTACTGGATTTATTTAAGATATTTTAATAATTAAATGGCTTTATCTACCATTGAAAATACGTTCTCCTTTTTTTGTGCTACGTGTACTTTATAGTGGTTTTGTGTTATTCAAAGTTATTTTCCTTAAATATCATTACCAGAACCATAGCAGTTATTATATACTGTAGTAAACCACACATCTATATCCACGAAAACAGTTCGAGTAAGCCTTATGTACAAACTAAAAAACTCTGTCTGTATTGATATTCCTAATTATAAAATTTTTGGAAAAATTTCTTGATCCTTATAATGTCTTTTAGTCAAGAATACGTCTATTAAATCACACAAGATTTCATGAATAACCATGGAT
This sequence comes from Ellobius talpinus, assembly GCA_001685095.1. Lineage (NCBI taxonomy): Eukaryota > Metazoa > Chordata > Mammalia > Rodentia > Cricetidae > Ellobius > Ellobius talpinus. The sequence continues at coordinate 1,342 of LOJH01063074.1, forward strand.
ATTTAGTTTTAAAGCAATACGATGTAGCATCAGGAAAAAACGGTATTTAAAGAAATACATTTAATTGAATATTTTCACATGGCAGTTTATTACCAGGTGTTTAAAAAACAAGTTTTCCAAATTGTCCACTAAACTTCCATGGATCAAGGACAGCACAAATCTTTATGCTCCACACAATCACTAAAGCAATTACAGAGAATTGAGGTAAATATTATTTGCAAAAGGTGTTTTTATGTTAGTACTTTATGCTAATTTTAATATGAGGTGCATTGCTTATACTATTTTTTTACATTGGCTTGCATAGGGAATTACTTACTTATCTGGTGTACACTCATCCATACAATAGTGAGTAATGCTAGAAACCCACAGATCAACCTAGCAACCTACTAAGCTGATTAAAATCTGATTAGCTGGAATTCAAATGTGAAAGAAACATTAGATTTGAAATGTCTAATGTTGCATCTTGATTCTGACACTGAGTTTGTCTTTACTTGCAGTCCACAGTGTAAATAAAGCATCATTAAACCAGACAAAGTTTCTTGAAGAAAAAAAAAGGCAACAGCTTAGGCTTAAAGCCTTACTGAACCCTTCCAAACAGCTTTGTTCCTTTCTAAAAGCGTACTGAGTACAGATAATTCTAATCCTGTCTTTGTAGCAAATGTGATACCAAGGGAATACTGTGCTAACTAAACAGAAGGAACAGATCTTCCTTCGGGAGGAGCAAGACTGTTGTCTAAGTTGGTCTTATGCATCTGAAGTGAAAACACCAAAATCCACTTTGTGACCAGTGGTTCTGAAACATCCCTCAGCCCCTAGCTGGATCCCCTGTCCATGTTGCTTGAAAGAGTCTATGCTTTCTTTATCTTCTCTTCAGTTCAGATGCAACCCAGTAAACTGAAATGTCTTCTGCCTCATGGGATACACATGTGTATGGGAAGGACTCAGTTACTGTTGCTTAAAGATTTGTAAAATAAAGGATTTATGTGTGTGAGCATGCAGTATTCGTTACTCAATTTTTTTTGTTATTTTAGAAAGGCTATTGAAAATAGATTCTTTTCTCATACAATACAGCCACATTTCCCCCTCCTTCTGGATCCATGCCCAGCTCTCTTCTCCCCTATATCCACTCTCCTCCATTTCCTCTTCAAGAAAAGCAGGCCTCCAAGAAACAACAGCAGAACAGGACAAAATAGGATACAATAAGATGAGGCAAAAGCCCTCATATTGTGGTTTGACAAGGTCACCCAGTAGATGGAGGAGAGTCCCAAGAGCAGACAAATTTCAAGTGCGAGCAAACTTGTAACTCTGATAGTGGCAGACCATAAACGCAAAAGAAATCAAACACTTAAATTTCTATAATTTATGTTAGGATTTTTAGGAATATAGCAAATCAAATGTACTAGTTTAGATTTTTCCCTATATCAAAAAGTAGATAGTGAGCTATGTAGAAAGCACCAATTTGCATCTTCACATCCATTTTAATGAAAGAATAAACAGCTGAGTGTATGCTTAGTAACAAGCTGAAAAATAGATTTGCCAAGCATACAATTTTAATTGGTTTAAATATTTCAGAGAAAATTAGAAGTTTTATATACAATAATATATGTAGCATACTGAAATTTTAAAAATTATTTAAAATAAATAAAATTATGCTAAACTTCTTTACTTTAACTCAAAAAAAATTAGCTTTTAAAATTTTCTAGAAAAGAAAAACTTTAATTATCAGGGATGCTAAAAATTTTTTCCCATGAAATAAAGACAATACTACTTTATCTTACATTAGTATTTTAAATGTGAAACCATTTCCTTGTGGCAAATTAATTCACTGCTTATGGACTTGTTATCATGTACCTACTGGAAATTAACTATTAAAATGTACACAATTAATGGTATCTTTGACATTCTAAGCAACTTCTTCAGTCACTATAATAGAACAAGAAAGCATCATTTTGCATTTTCTCAAAAATGTCCTTTTCTATTCCCACACTTTTACACTGACCTATTTTTAGCTGATAAACTGAAGCATAAACACTGTATTTAATGAACCTGTACTGCACTGTATCTCAATACACGTGTGTGTGTGTGTGTGTGTGTGTGTGTGCAATGCGCACACCAGGTTAGATACATCTGCATATTCAAAAATGCTATTTTCCTGTAGTGTGAACTTTATATGTTCTTGTGGCCTTTTGAAAGGTGCAGTGTGTTACAATCTCTTCTCCCCCTTCCACATAGCAGCACCCCACATGACTCATTCCTATAGAGCTCCTCTACAGCAGCTATGAACCAGTCGTGACATTTACTTGAAGTATCTTCATCCCCTTGTGTCCAGAGCCTCATGGTACCCTTGGATCTTGTGAAGATTAACTCTCTTAGCACTGACCACAGCTGCTGTTTGCTTGACTTGAATATCTTTTCAATTTTTAGCTTAGCCACAAAATGATTAAAGAAAGAGTTGGTTGTTTACAGAATACACCCCCTTCTCCTTCCTCCCATGCTTTTCCTGGTAGAATGTCGGTTTTATTTGCGAGTGCACATGCTGATATACTGCTTGGTGTTTCTCTATCAGATTGTCATTAGTTCAAGGGAATGAATCTCAACTAGTCTAAACCAGACAAGGTACTTCCATTGTTATATCAGTTATATTTGCTTAGAAAATGGCTGGTAACACAGTTCTAAGGAATGAAAGTAAGATGAGTTCCCTTACGGGACTTTCTGAGGAATTTCTTCGTTCTTAAAATAAGATATTACAAAAAATACTATTCCCTCCTCTGATTGAAAGTTCTCACCCATGGAAACTGGGCCAGAAGCAGGTGTCGCTATCCTGTGATCATGAAAAGCTCTGGGCAGAAAAGGGGAAGATGGCAGAGGAGAGCAAAGAAACTACTCTGGCTTTTGGATGGACTTCAGGAAGAGGGACCTATAATCCAACCTCTCTCAGAGCCAGTTCTGATATTACAAAGCACAAGATATTTATGACATCTAATTTGAGTTTTCTGCTACTCGTCACCCAAATCATGCTAGTCTATATTAATATAAAATATATTTAGTTCCAATCTTAATTTTTAGTGGTAAGTACTGTTGATGATCTTTCAATAGCAGGACTTTGGAGACTACATCAAAATGCATTTTGTCACTATATCAGCTCAGCCTAATTCTGGGTATTTCTCCATTACCTCACTCAATTCTGTTTCTGGTTTAAACCTGAGAAACTTCATCATCTTGAAATAAAAACTAGAAATACAAATTCGTTTTAACCTTATCCAAAATGGAGCATATTCAAGAAAGCAAATCAGCTACAAAAATATACCAACACTCCATGCCAAATCCAACTTGAGATATTTTCGACTCATATACTGTTTACAAGTGTATAGGCCATTGATCCGGGAACGTATGTAATTATCAATTGACTCATCAGAATGTTCCAACTCCATCTATTTAGAACTAGAATTCATTTACTGAATAGTCACAAACTGTTTTTGGTTGCCTACCTTTTGGAAGGCACCAAGCTAGAGACTATAGATAGATTAATAAAAACATAATTAAGACAGCTGTACTCTTGAGGTCTTCATTCAGTGGTACATGTTGTGTGACTTGAGTTCAAAGCTAACAAGAAAAAGAGTTGTTCATCTTGTGGGTATGTCTTTCACAATGTTATCAGAACAACAGATGAAAAAATAGCATGTATTTGAGAAGAAAATGGACAAGGGCTCCTTAGTACCCAGCATCATGGACAGAGTTTGAGTAGTGCCAATCTTTGGACATAGTATATCCTAAGACTTCAGTTATGGTTGGTGATTCCACAAAGATTCATGAGACTATCTCACCTTGAAGCAATTCATATTGCAGTGTAATAGGTAAGAGCTCACAGTTCTAAAGCAAGAAGGTTTGGATCCCAGGTAGAGCAATGCCCTGGGCTGAAAATGAATATAAAGAATATGATACACATTTCTACACCTCAGCTTCTCATTTTGTGAAATTCATAGTTAAATATATTTTTAGGAATGTAAAAGCATGGCAGGTTACAATATGTATAATATTCTTAGAATATTGTATGAGCTTGATAAGTAATTATTATTATATACCATTTGTATTATACATCAATATTCATTTTAGTTAATATTTACTATAAATAATAATATTCAGTCCAGTACATTTTCTAAAAGGCTTATGTGAGCCAAAGAGCACTTGTTATCATTTCAGTCTCAAGTCATGTTCATTAAGCAAGGACTACTGAGTAAGTAATATGAGAAAGATAACAAATGCTTTCCGACAAACATACAGAACTGTTGAGATTCAAGCATTCATGTATTGTGACAAGAATTTCCAATTAGCAAACTCTAGAATTTAATGTAGAAAGCAATGAGAAAGGAGCTTGCACAATGAGAAGTATGCCATGCCACTGTAACAAGCCGCATACTTATTTGTTAGCTATTGCTATTAAGAAAAATGTTTATGATTTATGTATCCTATATGTTATACAGTGTTCAAGGCACTTTGAATATGTTTTTCATTCATGCAAATAATTCTATAAGTTAGACATTGTCATTCCAAGTAAGTTCAAAAAGAGCACCCAACAGCAGTATTCTAAAACAAATCTAAGGGAGCTTACATACCGTGTTGGAAATGCTTTATAGACAGATTTAGTGGGGTCAGTTTCTTCAGTAAATTTTCAGGGAGTGAAGGTGTCAGCAACAATTTTGTGGCACACATTTAGGAATGAAGAGACCTAGTTAAGAGTGATTTGAAATAAAGATACAACTTAAGAGGTCCATGGATGTCAAGAGAAAAGAGTTTTAGGCCTTCAACCATAGTAATGATGGTAGGATAGACAGAGAAAATGCAGCATTTTCCTGTACTTTCTGTTTTCCAGTTGCTGGTACTATTTGTTAGGATATAGACTGGAATCAAACAATTGCCAGAAGTAGAAGGCAGGGATGACATTTGGAGTATATTTAATTAGAGGTGCCTGGAAACCATCTCACTCAGTCCTAAAGTCAGAAAGTGTTCAGAACTCACTGTGTAGAAGCATAGGGAATATATCATTACTCAATAAAAGCATTAAAGAAAAACAATGAAGAGATGCTGTGATGTCTGAGTTGGAAGACAAGCCCTGAACTTCCACCAAGTAAACCAATTCTGTAATTTGACCGTTGTTACTGTTTTGTGCTCGCTGCTAATAGATGCTGCCAAGACTTTCAGAAACACAAGCTCTGGAAGGTTTCCACTGCTTCTGGCAAACACAGAGGTCACCTTCATTCTGTGCCTTGTCAGTGGAAGAGATGTTACAAATACCCAGACGTATCAAAGAATAATTGCTAGAGCCAAGAAAACTTCAAATACTCCTCTAAGAAACATGTTGGGTAGTTAAAATCAAATGGACAGAGCCCTAAGGGATAGATGAATGTATATGTTGGAGCCCTAAGGGATGGTACCTTATTGAGGTGTGTGTGTTAGCACCATAAGGGACAGGTGCTTTGTTGAGGTGTATGTGTTAGAGCCTTGAAGGTGCTTTGTTGAGGTGTTTGTGAACTCTAGGTGATGGATACTTTGAGGTGTGTGGGGGCCTAAGGATGGGTGCTTTGTTGAGGTATGTGTGAACCCTAAGTGATGGGTGCACTGTTGAGGTGTGTGTGTGTGTGAACCCTAAGTGATGGGTGCACTGTTAAGGTGTGTGTGTGAACCCTAAGTGATGGGTGCATTGTTGGGGTGTGTGAGAGCCCCAAGGAATGAGTGCTTTGTTGGTGTGTGTGTGAGCCCTAAGGAACGGTGCTTTGTTGGGGTGTGTGAGAGCCCTAAGGAATGGTGCTTTGTTGGGGTGTATGTGAGCCCTAAGGAATGGGTGCTTTGTTGGGGTGTGTGTGAACCCTAAGTGATGGGTATTTTGTTGAGGTGTGTGTGAACCCTAAGGGATGGGTGCTTTGTTGGAGTGTGTGTGAGTGCTAAGGTATGTGTGTTTGGTTGGGGTGTGTTTGTGCTCCATGGTGTAAGACATTTGAGCTTTAATTTCTTTATTTGTCCCAGAAATGCATGTTATCCCATCTACATAATACTTACTAGCAGATTATTCTTTGGTTTCTGTGTCATAATAAAGCTGGGACTGTCATTACAGCGACCTTAAGGATCAGCTCTTATTTTTCAAGAATACAGAGTAGAGAGAATTCAATGCAGTTTACCTAAAATGTTCCATTTAGTGTGATGATACAGAAATAAATATACTGCTTTTGGAGCACCTAAGAGAAAAAGAAAGGATCACAGGGGCATAATATAAAGTACAAATCTTAGAAATGGTAGACTTAATTGAGTGTCTTTTCTAAATTCACTAACATTATTTTCTTGGGGTTAACTTTTTCTAGCCTATAGTTCCTCCTACCCTTTTGAGTTGTGTTAATAAATTTTTATCATGTAACAAAATTAATTAGATAAACAAGTTATTTTGGATTAGAGTTTCAGACATTTCAGCCTGTTATTGACTGGGTCTATTGCCTTGACTCTGAGATGTGGCTAAAACCTTGTGGTTGGATAAAGCCATTCACCACATTACAGAAGAGAAGCAAAGGGAAGGTGAGTGTTAGCATTTGTACATCAGACCCTTCAAAGGTATGCTCCTAGGCTACACTTTCCACCACTAGGCTACACTCTCTACTAGCCAATTCAACCAGGCAGTTACCAGTGGATTCAGAAGTTAGGACTCACATGATCTAAGCATCCAAATAGCTTCAGTAGACATATTGACTGAGAACCTAGCATCATATATGGCCATTTCTGCAGAATGCTTTAGAACCAAACCAAAAGAAAAGTGGCTATTAGAAACAAAAAAAATGTAATGTAGGTTGAAATGCTTTGTAAAACTTTTTAGTGCATTACAAGTGGGAAGGTGATCTTAGGAAGATGGAGGCCTGAGGATTGCTCACAATAGAAGAGACTTGGGATTATTTATTATTCTTTAGTAAGAGTTCAGGAAAGGCAGAATGGAAAGCAGAAAGAAAATGTGGCCAAAGGTGTAGTAAGAAGCCGCTTGTTTCTTCCAGCTGCCCAGAACCGAAATAATCACACAGAAACTGTATTGATTAAGTCACTGCTTGGCCAATTAAGTGTACTGCTAGCTAGCTCTTACATCTAGAATTAACCCATCTCCATTATTTTATATTTTACTATGAGGCTTGTGGGCTACCAGCAAGGTTCCAACATCTGTCTCTGGCAGGGCTACATGGCTTTTCTGTGACTTCACCCTTCTTTCTCCCATAATTCACTTTAGTTTTCCCCACCTAGCTCTTTCTGACCTGCTCTGCTATGGGCTCAAAGCAGTCCTTTATTAACCAATGGTTTTCACAGAATACAGAGAGGAATTCCACACCACAAAGGAAGGTGTCATAGTTCCTTTACTGTTGCTGTGAATGATCACAATGACCAAGACAGCTTACAAATAAAGAGTGTAGTTGGGGTTTGCTTACAGTTTCAGAGGGGGAGACCATGCCCATCAAGGTGGGAGTAATGACAGCTGGCAGAGGCATGACACTGGATAATTAGCTAAGAGCTTACAAGAACTACACACACTAGGAATAGATATTTAAAGAACTATTAGAATAGAGTGAGCTTTTGAAACCTCAAAGTCCACTCCTAGTGATACACTGCCTCCATCAAGACCAAATCTCCTAATGCTTCCACACAGTACCACCAATTGTGGACCAAACAGTCAAATACATGAGGGCCATTCTTATTTAGTACAACAGGACAGGATGGGAATGGCTCTCTGCTCAAAAGATGGATACCAGTGAGGGGAGGCAGACAATGCTTGAGTACAACTGAAGATTATCCAAAGAGATGGAGATATGTTGTTGGGAATATTATTTTTAGGTGTGTTACTTTTGTTTATGCTGCATTTGTTTAGCTCTGTGAAGCTGTGTTACTGCATCTGTCTAAAACATCTGATGGTTCTAATAAAGAGATGAAGAGCCAATAGTGAGGCAGGAGGAAGAAAGGCAGGGCTAGCAGGTAGAAAGTATAAATAGATGGAGAACCAAGAATGAACTGAAAGAAGAGCCAGAAGACAAGGAGAGGAGGACACCATGGGCCAGCTACCCAGCTACACAGCAAGCTACAGAGAAGGAAGTAAAGAAAGGTACACAGAGATAAAGATAAAAGCCCCGAGGCAAAAGGTAATTGGAATAATTTAAGAGAAGCTGGCAAGAATCAAGTCAAGCTAAGGTCAGACTTCCATAAGCAATAATAAGCCTCTGTATGTCTGATTTTCTTGGGAGCTGGATGGTAGGCCCCCCAAAGAGCCAAAGGAGGAATATATTCTACAATAATATGCCATGAAGGACTTCAACAAAAACTCATAGCCTTAGATATTTATTCTGTAAATAGGTAAACACTGTTGTTTGAGCAATATATATAATATATGAAAGTCATATTTATTTTCATTTTCCAGGAATGAGGGCACTTATAGAGAGGGTGGGAAAGAATTTTAATGGCACATGTATTGACAAGAGGGCAAGTGGTGAAAGGCTGAGTGGCTGTAGTCAGTTCTAGAGAGGAAGTGAGATATATGTATTTCAGAGATAGAGTGAATAAGAATTTATATTATGATAAATGATAGATAATAGACCAAGCATAGCATCTCCTATAATCTTAGTACTGAGAAGATATGAGACAGGAGAGTCTTGGGTGCTCACCAGTTAGCCAATCTAACCAATAAAAAAGCTCCAGGCTCAATAAACAACTGTCTCAAAAGTCAAACAAAACAAAACAAAAAAGTACTGCTACCAAAAAAATATTCAGGGAGATGTAGGAAAACAATGGATATCAACCTTTTTCCTCTGTATATGTGCATAGGATTATGTGTCTCCACATATAAACAAATATAAAGATAAAAACAAAAAATGCATAAATGACAGTATTAAGGAGGGGGTAAGAGAAAGGGCTGAGTCAGACGCAGGCTTATGACTAGGAAATGTCTGTAGAGTAGATAAAGACAAGACACTACAATAATTAAAATTTGATTCATATGAGAAATGTTTCAGGCTGTTCTAGAAACAGAAAATTGTCAAACCTGAGAAGTGTAGAGGAAAGTAATGTGCTGGGCCTGAGGGATGACTCATAATTCTTGCCTGTGTTAGCCACCTTCAGCAGTGAGGCATTCTCATCTTGCTTCCTCTGCATCTGAGTGATGACTGCAGACTGAGCNTTTTTCTTTTCAAAACAAGAACTCTGAATCTAATCTCCTTTGTTTAGCTTTTTCTCCCTGACCACTACCCATAACAACTTGTAACCAAAACTCTAAACAAAAACAAACATCCATAATCTATTTTTGGGGAATATGGGCATAGTTTTCTAGACTACTTCCTGTTGACTGCGGGTGCTGATAATCTTTTTTTTTATTTAAGCACTGCCTGGCCCATTATATCTAGCCTCTTCCTGGCTAACTCTCTAA
>LOJH01063077.1:0-10140 GCA_001685095.1 Ellobius talpinus
CATCAGAGGAAGGAGCCTCAGTTGAGGAAATGCCTCCATGAGATCCAGCTATAATATATTTTCTCATTTAGTGATCAATGGGGGACAGCCCAGGCCATGGTAGGTGGTGCCATCTCTCGGCTGCTGGTCCTGGGTTCTATAAGAAAGGAAGCTGAATAAACCATGAGAAGCAAGCCAGTAAGTAGCATCCCTCCATGACCTCTGCATCAGCTCCTGCCTCCATGATCCTGCCCTGTTTGAGTTCCTGTCCTGACTTCCTTCAGTGATGAACAGCAATGCTCAAGTGTAATTCAAGTCAAATAAACCCTTTCCTCCCCAATTTGCTTTTTGGTCATGGTGTTTTATTGCAGCAATAGGAATCCTAACTAAGACAAAAATATTGACATTACTGCATAATTTTGCATAGAAAAAACTTTAGTTTCAAATTTTATATTGTTTGAGTCCTTTTCCTCGAATTCTAAATATGTAAAAAGCTAGAAATGGATACTCAGTCAGTACTTATTGTCTTTGCTCAGGTTGCTGTAATAAATGACCAAAGACTGGGTGTCTTCAACAGCAAACATTGACTCCTCACACTTTGGGGTTCTAAGTCAGGATCAAGGCAAACTTGGGGAGCCCTTCCTGACTTGTAGATTGGGGTCTTTCTGAAGTATTTTCACATGGAAGCCAGAATACAAATCCCCTCTCATTTTCTCTCCCCTTCCTCCCCGCTATCTCTAATAAGGACACTAACCCCACTTGTGAGAGCTCCACTCTTAAAACTTGAACATAAAGACCCCATCCCCTAATATCATCAACTGGAACTTAGGGGTTCTACAAATGAATTTTAGAAGGACAACTCCTCTGCTTCCACCTCCAAAACATGGTCTAAGGAGCAGAGTTTGTAGTATCAGATCTATGGGTTATCAGTCACACCTTCAGCAGTAGCTTTACCCAATAGTTCTGCCACTATGCTCATAACTATGTCTGGAGGTGAGCAGGCATGTCAGAATGATAACATTTACCTAGTGATACAGTTTTTTCCTCCTTTCTTTTGTGTCTTCATTAATTTAATAGGCTAAGTTTCATAGTGTGTTTTTTCCTCTCTCTATTCCTACTAAGGTTAGCCCAATACTGGCTATTCTTCCCAAACCTGCAAGTGAGCCTGGTACTTCTCCACATCACCAAAGAAAGGTCTGCCTATGGGGGGTGAGTCTCTTACTTCAGATGGGGCAGTGGTCTGCTGGAGCTCCTGGGTACTGCCTATTCAGAGCAGACTGCACGTTTTCGTGGCACAGCTCAGGGTGCATTGGAACCCCAGTAACCTGAAGTCCCCTGTGGTGAAAGTGTTTCCAGTGTGAAAACTGGCAAGTGCTGCTGTTAACCTTCTCCAGCAGGAGGTGTGAGCTTTCTCACTGGGTTTGGAAAATGCTCTTAAAGGTAAGATAGGGAAATGGTGTTGGTCAGGCATAGCAGGGAAGCAAAATATGCAAAGTCAAATTCAGAATCACTAATCTGTCCTCAACCAATTCCCAGAGCCAAGGCTCAGGAAACAGAAAGCCAGTGACAAGTCAGGACCCACTATGGCCCACTAAGAATCTCAGAGACTAAACAATGTTGGCTGGATCACGAAAGACATGCATATTTGTGAGAATTTTATCCAGACAAAGGAAGCCGTGAGAGATCTTACAATAAGGTCAGCAAACAGATGTCTGCTAAAGGTTTCTACTGAGCACCTAGAATGCACAGGGTGCCACTGCAGCATTCTGGAATGATATCTTTAGTGGAAAAGAACCAACTCCTTTTGGTGGCTTCTGTATTGACCATCTGTGTGGGCACATCCATTATGCTCTGGAACTCACTTTTCTCACCCAAAAAATTAGACCTCTTTTCTCTGAGATTACACTCCAAAACATAATTTAGTTACACTATGGAAGGATAATGGTATGGAAGCCCGAAAGATACCAGCACACTGGCAGTTACTTGCAGGTCTGTTGTTTTCCCTGGACTGTGAACCGCTTTGATACATATTCACAATGCATCTTTCATTTTTCTCTCTTCTGTACTGACCACATGGTAGGTATTCAAAGGATGTCTGCTGAAGGAGCAAATGGATGCAAACAGCCCTATTATAAACAAGAGAGCAGGTGAACAGAACAAAGACGACGGAGAAACTCCTGTGCTCCATCATACTTTCCATTGGATTCTCATGGAAAGGCAACTGGAATAAAAACACACTCTAATTTTAAGACTCTGGTGAAAAGCAGAGACAAGGAAGGCTAAGTTCCTGAAGAACAGTGTCCCTTTGTGAGCTGTTTCTGGTTCTTTGCAAGCCTTTGAAATATCTGGATCCATTTTGCTTATCAGAGCATTTGGATTCCTGTTTTGATTGTCAGACTCCTGAAGAGGCATAGCTTCTAAGCCTGTATTTGCAGCTATTGCTGGAGCCTTAGGAGACTGTGTAGCATCTACACAGTGCACTGGGCTTTTTAGGAAACTACCTGACTAAATAAAACACTGCTACTAACCTGGTGCGGAGAAATTTGGTGACAGAGCATTCCTTCAGTTTCACTGAACTGAGTTAGGGAGTCCCAAGGACTGAGGAAACGTTTTGCGAGCAGAGCAGATGTATCTTTTCACATCTTGAACGGTGCTATGCAAGTCTGGCTTTCTAGTGTGGGTCATGCATTGACTCCATTTTGCTATGTGAGTAAATGTTCAAATGGTCCACACTTTGCCCAGGATTATCAAAAGCAAGTCATTTAGCCTCAAAAGTTCCCATGAGGCACAACATAAACATGCTGCTTTTAAATAGATTTCTGTGGCAAAACCCGCAGTCATTTCAGCCAGCGTCGTACACAGAGAATTATTCATTTTCTGTCAGCCCCTTCCTTCAGATTTCTTGTTGTTTAGTATAAGTCAACTCAATGCTGCCCCCACGTGGTCAACTCTAGGTAGCACAAAAGGACAAAACAAGACAAAGAGTCACTGATCATCAGAAAGGAGGCTTTACCAAAATCCGCTGATCACCTTGAACTGACATTCACAGAGAATATGTTATGAAACAAAATGAATCCAAGAAATGCTTTTGCAGCGTCTGTGTGATGTGGAGAATTCAGAGTGGAAAGCGATGGAAGCTCCAAGTGTTCTGCTGTCAAGGCTTTTACAGTCAAGCCAGAAAGATCCGATAAAAGGTTAAGCAAATAATTAATAGACGTCCACGGAGAGTTTTCCATGTACTATTAAAATCACAAAACTATCTAATTTATATACTTAACATTGATAGGCAGAACACACAGTAACGTTTTCTAGGTGTGGTGTTGACTCTTTCCCATTTCTTGTCCCATCCAGTCACGCTGTAACTGAAGAAAAAAGGAAGAGTGTCTTTTTCCTGGCTTTCCCCTGAAAGCAACTGAATTTTTAGTTGAGAACGTGGTCACACAGCCATGGTGTAACTGAACTCTCAGAGTCTCCTGGTGGCTCTCTGACCCCGACCCCTTTGATCTTAGCTGATCCGCTTCACGGCTTTAGGATGCTCCGGCGGGGGCGGGGGCACTGTGAAGAGAGGCAAGCTGGCCTCACTTTTCCCAAGCGTCCGAGCTTGGAAGATCGCATAATCCAAGACCACAAACCTCAGAAAGCTTTGTCAGAAATAGAGATGAGTCTAGGATGGCCAAAGTGACAAATTGGATTCTTTGATAAACTACCCTGAGATCTGAGTTGAAAGAGTCAGATTCTGAGCCTGGGTTTGAATCCTAGCTCAGCTGTTCGCTAAGTATGGGAGTTGAACGGCATTTTAAACCTAGATTCCCCTTATGTAAGGTGGGATTAAAATTGTGACACAAGCTTGCTTCATAGGTCCATTTGCTAGTAATAAAACTTCTCATCCTTTTACACTGAGGTGATACCTGTCCTTGATGTTAAGGTACGTTTCTTGGATGCAGCAGAAGGATGAATCCTATTTTCTCATTTGTTACTGTTAGTCTTTTTGTTACAGAATTGAGACCATTGATATTAAAAGGTATCAGTGAGCTCTGTTTGTTGATTCCCATTATTTTGCTCATGCAGTGTTTTTTCCCCCACTTTATTTGCTGGTCTCTGATTATTTACTCCTTGTGTTTTCTTGGGTGTCGTTAACCTCTACACATTGATGTTTTCCTTCTAGTTTTTTCTGTAAGAATGAATTTGTAGATAGATCATACATACATACATACATACATACATACATACATACACCTAGATAGATTTGTAGATAGTAGATTTGTATGTATGTATTTATAGTATTTTTCCATCTATTGTGATCGAAATTTTTGCTGGACATAGTGGTCTATTGGAGTTTGTAGAACATCTGTCCCATCTGCCTGGCTTTTAAAGTACCCAGTGAGAAGTTAGGTATTATTCTAATAGGTCTGTCTTTATATGCTACTTGGTCTTTCTCTTGCAGCTTTTAATATTCTTTCTTTGAACTGTACATAGTGTTTTGATTATTATGTGCTGAGGTGGATTTATTTCTGGTCAAATCTATTTGGTGTTCTGTGCCTTAATAAATATTTCCTTCTTTAGGTTAGGGAAATTTTCTACTATGGTTTTGTTAAAAATATTTTCTATGCTTTTGTGTTGGAGAACCCTACATTTAAGGTTACAGTCCATCATGTCTAGATAACTCTCTGAGCTTGGTGCAAAATGGAGGACTCCCTTTTTTTAGCGGGGCTTCCTCATCTCTGTCTAGTCTTATTTGGCGAGTGTCTCTAAGCTCAGATGTCTAACCTTATTTAGAGGATGATCCTTCATAGAGCTCCCTGCAAACACTTGACTCAGCACATAAGTCCTGCTCTTTCCTCCAGCTGAATGACAGTTAGGTGCTGTGTTATGACCAGTCAGCCCTTCCTGTCCATATCTCTAAGAACTTTTATATACCTTACCCCTCCAGAACAATAAAAAGAGCTGTCTCTCTGAAGCTGATGCCTGGAAGTTCTTTAAGTCATGCTCAAGGCTGTCTGAACCCTGCTTGCAGCTTCCGCTCCCTTTGCCCTCATGGTAGCCAATGACCCACACCTTTGACCTGGGTTTCTTTGTCTTCCTGCATTCCTATTATTCTTAGATTTAGTTCATAGTGCCCCATATTTCATGAATATTTTGTGCCAGGAGTTTTTTTTTTAGATGTAAAATCTTTTACCAATGTATTAATTTCTCTCTATTGTATCTTTGTTGTGGGGCAATGGTCTTGTACCCTGTAAAGATTTGCCACTTGTATTGGTTTAATAAAACACTGATTGGCCAGTAGCCCAGAAGGAAGTATAGGCAGGGCAACCAGAACAGAAGAATTCCAAGGAGAGGAAAGGCTCAGACTGCAGTCATCACCCAGATGCAGAGGAAGCAAGATGACAATGCCTCACTGATAGAAGATATCAAGCCACATGGCTAAAGAGACAGGAATTATGGGTTGATATAAGATATAAGAGTTTATAAGAAGCCTGAGATAATAGACTAACCAGTTTATAATTAATATAGACCTCTGTGTGTTTTGAGGGGACTGAATGGCTGTGGGACTGGGCAGGACAGAAACCTCTGTCAACCTATCTTCAATGCTTGGGAGTCTCTCTTCCATCTCTGTATTCCTGCTTGAATTCCTAAGTTTTTCATTTCCAGGCTTTCCTCTGTTATGGTTTCTTACTCATTTCTGCTTTTGAGTCTTGAACTGTTGTGTTCACTTCCTCCCACTATTTTGTTTTTGTAGATTTATTTAAGGTATTTATTCATTTCTTCTTTAGGGACCTCCATTACATTCATAAAGGCTCTTTTAAGGTTTATTTTTTTCTTGTGTTTCAACTATGTTGAAATACTCAGGGCCTGCTATGGTGGAGTTTCTGGGCTTTAGTGAAGACGTATTGCCCTAACATCTACTGATTTTATTTTTAAGCTGGCATCTGGGATTTTGAAAACTGCAGTTCTTTGTGCTAATATTTGGTCTCATCTTTGTTGTGTGAGTCTCTGTTGCTCTCTCTGATTCTTAGGGGAGTACAGTGGCTGTGTGTTGCCTAGTAGGAAATTCTTCTGGGGTCCTGACATTTGTGACCACTTTGGGAGTCCTAGTGTTTCTTGATTTTGAGAGCAGACACTTAGGAATGGGGATGGGCTGGTGGGATGGGGGTTCATGGGAGGGAGGAAAGCAGAGGGCTCTACCAGATGCCCTGGGAATGGGGGCAGAGGATGACAGGCCATAGCAGAAGGTCGACTACAGAGCTGGGCTTAAGACTGGGGGACTGGAGTTAGCGGAACGGGGGAGGGGTGAAGATCTGCAGTCAGACTACCTGATTCTCTAGCATGAGTGCCACGGTTAATTTGTTAAAATCTCAGCATATAATAACTACACAAATTTATGGGGTACAATGTGGGTCTTACACACACGTGCACAGTAATCCAAGCAGGGTAAACAGAATGTCTGTTTTCCTAGAGGGAGAGTATTTATGACACACACAGGCTACTGGGGACTGCCACATAACAAATCATACAGTGCATACTCTGAAACACCAGCTTAGAGTGTATTACTTCCCTTCCATAAATGTCTCTGATCTGGTTCTTTCAGTCCAGAAAACATAGCTGAGTTAAATATACAAGATGAGTGTAAAAGATAAAAAGAATGACAAACCAAGGCCACTCCTGATCAGGTGTCCCGCTACACGTGTGAACATCTCTAACCGTATATAAAATCAAGCCATATCCAGGCACAGCTAGATGGTCAGCATGTTGTTTTATCCTCACATTTCCTAAGGTGCAGCTGATTTAAAAGGGTACTACTGGGACCAATTTATATCATGGCAAGTTCCTTCTGGCTTAGAAAGCATGCTGCAATGCTGTATAATTTTAGCACTTTTAGAATTACTTCGGCTATATGTACAGTGGTACCCTGCTGACTCGAGACAGTTAATTTGCCTTCATAAGCACCAGTTTAGGACTGAGCTGTGACTTGGGTTGTTCCTACATGTGGAGATGGAAATGAACTTAAGCAGTTTGGTCATCTGCTCTTGACTCATGGAGTGCTTTCTGCCTGAGTGAATCTTTCCTTTTGCTGAAAACTGTAGCCAACAGTAGACTCAATATTACTCCAGTGTGATTTGCCTGGGCTTTTTACAATTAATTTTGCCCCTTTAGAATGACTTTTATTTTAAAACATCACCCAGTTAAATATTCTCTGTAGTCTGGCTGAGGTCACAGGCATTTGCTAGAGAGCTTCACTTGAAGGGTTCATGCTTTCCTTAGAGGCAGTCTTTTCACAGGACGTGTATTAGTGCATATGATATTTCTAAAATGAAATGAGGAAGAACAAGAAATGGAGGCTGGAAAAAAGGAAGGAGAAAGGCAATTTTCTGTCTTTTCCCCTTACTCTAAAGGAAGATTGTAATATTAATGCTTCTTTTGCATTTAAACCTCCCTGTGTAATTTGTGAGGTTCCAGCAGAAGATTCCCAGTCTCTCCGTGTCCTTACACTGTCTGCATCTCCCTCTGGTGTTCATTTCTTTTCTAACTCAGACTGGATCCTGTGAGCATCATTCCAGCTCCCCTGCCTCCAGTGTTTATTTCTCTTCTAACTCAGACTGGATCCCGTGAGCATCATTCCAGCTCTCCTGCATGCAGGACCAAATGGTGAGCTGCCCAGGCTTCCCCATACACACTCCAGGGATGCTATGATGCAAGCTCTTCACATGGCACTCTTGTGTTGAAGGAGCCCAAGCCCACAACCATCCCACTGTATAAGCATAGTAAATTCTCCAGTCATGATTCCAAGTGACCTTAAAATTATCCAGAGACTCTGGTCACTTCTCTCTCAGATGTTCCTCTCTCCTCTGCTCAAGCTCCTCCCCTCCCCTCCCATTTCCTGGAGGGTGTAAGTGAACTTTCACCCCTTCCTCCCTTTAAATCTGTTAATCTGAGCCTCTGGCTGACTTGCTGCTCTTCTGTCTTGTTGCCATGGCAATGGATACACTGTCCACAATTGTCCCTCAGGTCCATCATTATCACAATTGGTCCCTCAGGTCCATAATTATCCTGTGACTGGATCTCATCCTACTTCTTCAGTGGTGATTCTCCTTCCAAGAAATTAACTGAAGGCCTTCCTCCTCTTCCCTCCCACTTATACTACTGTTCCATCAAATTTGTTTCCCTTTATAGAAAAAGTTCTCGAAGACACTTTTTTCCTGCCTGTTCTTAACCCTTCCTTGTCCCTATAATCTGGAGACTAGTTTGGCTATCTCCAGGTGTTCATGGATGAATGTTCATTGTTGGACACAGCCAGTCCATTAAGCGTCCCTGTCTGTTACCCTTGATATAACTCTGACAATATAAGCACAGTACCTTTGAATGTCCCCAGCTGCAAGCCAAGTAGATGTTTTCTCTTTACAAGTTAGTTGTCTCAGTTGTTTTGTTATTGTAACACAAATCTGAATAATGTTCACTTCTCATGCTGCCTTGAACACAAACCCATTGTTTCCAACTTGACCTTTGTCTCAAAGTTCCACTGCTGTGAAGTTACACCACGGCAACACAACTGTTATAAAGGAAAACATTTAACATGGACCTGGCTTCATACAGAGGTTTAATTCATTATCATCATGGCAGGAAACACAGAGACACACAGGCAAACATGGTGCTGGAGATGTAGCTGAGAGTTCTACATCTCGATCAGAGAGAGCAAAAGTCACTGGACCTGGCTTGAGCATCGGAAACTTCAAAGTCCACCTCCAAGTATTACTCTTCCCTCAACAAGGTCACACACACTTCAACACAACCCATACCTCCTAATAGTACCACAATGAGCTTATGGGGACCATTTTCATTCAAACCACCATAGCCTTCCCAGACATTTCTCCTGTCAAGGACTCTGGAGCTCACCCCCTACGTATCACACAGGACCATTTGGCACAGCAAGCTTCCTCTCCTTGAGTCATTCTCTTCATCTGGTTTCCGCAGCTTAGTGCCATCTCATCCTCTGACCACTTGAGGGATTATTTCTTTTCAGTCTTTCATCCTCTTTTTCTGGATTCTACTTACCTACTCCAGGACTCAGACTCCAGATGGCTTCTCCATCTACATCACAGACACTGCAGTCTCATCAAGTCTCATCATTAAATTGGTGGTTTCAAAATTTAAATCCCAGCCCAGATGCCTTTTCTAACCCTAGAACCATGTCCTACAGTCTCCTTTTGAATGTATAGTATACATCAGCTTGGCCATGACAGGGCATCCAAAGGCCCAGACATGGGTGTGTCTGTGAGGTTGGATTGAGTCAATAGATTGGAATGACACTCTCCAGTGTGCCTGGATGTAAACAGGATAAAAGACAAAGCAAAAGAAAATTATTTTCTTCCCTCTGTATGACTATACTCACACTGAGACATCAATATTCTCTTTCAGACTGGGACTCAGCCTGGTGTATAGACTGGGACTCAGCCTGGTGTGTAGGCTGGGGCTCAGCCTGGTGTGTAGACCGGGACTCAGCCTGGTATGTAAACTGGGATTCAACCTGGTGTGTAAACTGGGTGGGACTCAGCCTGGTGTGTAGACTGGGACTCAGCCTGGTGTGTAAACTGGGTGGGACTCAGCCTGGTATGTAAACTGGAACTCAGCCTGGTATGTACTCTATCTGCACCATTGGTGCTTCAGGATCTCCAGATTGCTGAATGAATACTTTGGTTCTTCTCAGCCTTCATAATATCATGACCTATTTTATAATATACATGACAATATGCTATACAATTCCTTATAATTGATGTTATATGTACATAGTATAGGTAACTATTTTGGCGCTGCTCAACCAGCATACTAATAAACATGGGGCCTCAGCAGATCTTTATTGATGAGTAAACTGGCAACTGCAATGACTATTTTCTCACACATCTATCAATACAAGTCGCCTCACTTATAGTGATAATTTACCTATGATAGATTCAATAAACACCCATTTTGTGGTAATCACTTTTATTTAAAGCTCTGTTTGGTAGCTTTGAAGATAATCATCTATTGACCACATACCCACCTGTCTACTGAGTTGTCTCTAGGTTGCTATCAGCCTCAGGTATCTGATTAGACTAAAAAAATATTCCAGCCAGCAGGCATCATCATCATCATCATCATCATCATCATCATCATCATCATCATCATCAT
>LOJH01063079.1:0-10772 GCA_001685095.1 Ellobius talpinus
TATACTTCCTGCCTGGCTACTGGCCAACCAGCATTTTATTAAACCAGTACAACTGACAAAACTTTACAGGGTACAAAACCATTGTCCCACAACAGAATCCATATTGCTTCAGTTGTTCTTACACTTGTCAGTAGTCTAAATAAAGCTAAAATATCGAGAGTCAGGCAGTTTAAAAACCTGTCTTCACTGGGCAGTGCAGAGTGATGGCACACCCCTTTAATCCCAGCAATTGGCATCTTTGAGGTTGAGGACAGCCTAATCTACTGAGTAAGTTTCAGGACAGTCAGAGCCACATAGGAAAACTGTGTCTCAAACCAAAAACAAACAAAGAAGCAGAACAAAAAAGGCTGTCTTCTGCAAGCATTCAGTCCAATATTGTGAACAGAAAATAACAGTGTACCAATAAATGTAAAATTTAGAATTGCTTAAAATAAAATATTCATGCTACCATATTTACAGAATAATGGAGGAGAAAAGATTTTGAAAATGAGAGAAGAAATGGAGGAAGGAGGTCACTGATACTGTTTGGACTGAAATGTCCCCAGAAGACTTGACTCCAAGCAAGATACTATTGCAACGTGAGAGGATGTCCAGGAGATAAGATTTAATGGCAGGTTTCAGGTCACCAGAGGTATCTTCTTAAAGTTAAACCAGACCCTATTTTCTTCCTCTTCATCTCCTCCATGTCACAGCCACAGTCTGTGAACTGTTTTCCCATGTGCATCCACCATGATGCATCATGAGAAATGCAAAGCAAAAATATCCAACCAATTATAATCTGAAACCTCTGAATTTCTGAGCCCACATCACATTTTCTTTTCTATCGTTTGATTATGTCATGTGTGTGTTGAAGTTACTCAGAGCTGATTAAAACCCCAGCCATGCAAAGGGCCAGAAGCATTTGCATCAATCTCAAAGCAAGAGAAAACAAGCTGAGACATGATGGATGGTTCCAAGAAAGGAAAGAAGCCAGTGAAGCTGGTGAAGTGTTAAGATACAGGAAGCCAGAGGAGACAAGCCTTTGCTCAGATCATGTGCTTAGTAGGATATCCATATGAAATATAGCCAGAAGCCAATCAATGGAAACCAAGTGAGGATGATTTTGTTTTCAAAAGTATCACTCCATCTGCTTTGTGGAGAATGAGTCCAGGAGGTAAGAAAGAGAGCAATGAGAGGATTAGCATACTGTCATTGGCATGGTTGCCTAGGAAGGAAATCAGTGTGAGTTGCATGGATGAATGAAAATAGAGAGACAAGCCTAGAAAAGAAAATATTGAGTTCAGTTAGAAAAGACTTGATAATGAACTAAGGAGAAGTTCTCTCTCTCTCTTTTTGTGTCTATGTGTATGTGTATATGTATGTATATGTGTGTGTATGCACACACACTTGCACATGCATACACATGGTTGTGGAGAGTAGAGTCAGCTTCAGGTGTCATTTCTTAGCTTTAGTCAACCTTGCATTTCAAGATAGGGACTTTCGTTGAGCTAGAACTGGTGGATCTGAGTAGTAAATCTACCCGTGATTCCTTGGAATCTGCCTGTCTTCACCTTCTGAGCACTGGGACAGAGGATTCTGCACAGCTGCCAAGGAGAAAGATACAAAACACACACACACACACACGTGCGCACACACACACACAGTGCTAATTTTAGGTTGTTTGACTGGTCCCTACTTCCTTCAGGCTGATTGGCTAGTCTGTTTCTTGAGGGAGAGGCCAAGTGATTCTTGCCAGTTTCAGGGAGTTCCTGAAGAAGTTGCTAGCATTCTGTCTTATAGAGTGTTTCATCTCCTTGTAGACAACCTGTCCTAAAATGTCACATTGTTTCACTTCCCTTTATCCTCCTGGCTTAAGATGTTCCCCTCTAAGACTGAAGGTTTAACCTCAGAAGAAACTGCTACAAAACAGAATTTAGCCCCCACCTGTTCAATGGTAGAGAACTCATGTTTAACACTGGAAACCTAGCCAACTACCCATGGTTGGAGAGATCATAGACCTTAGAGTAGAAACTAAATAAATATAGCTTCTAACTATAAGGTCAAAATATATTATTTAATAGCAGATATTACTAATATATAGATATTTCCACATATGTAAACTTCACCAGGTGAATATTTTCACTCTCTTCTCATTTTAGAAATCATAAAGTTTGTAAAAATATTAAAATATTATAGCAAGCAATATTAAAGAAGAGATTATTTGCCTCTCAAAAGGCACATATTTGGTTACCTGTGAAAAAGTGAAGAGGGAGAACAAAGATAAAACAGCAAGGAGAAGAAAGAAAAGGGTTAGTATATGGGCTGAGGTTTCAAGGTAATCTGAGTTTAGAAGGCAGATAAGGGACAGAGCAATACTAAAATCTCATAATAAAAGAAGAAACATCCACAAATCAAGATTTGGAGTTATATGTTAGGTTGGTTTCAATGTTCTTTCAACCTGTCCATAAGACTGGTATGGAGTATAAATTCTTTTAGTTATTCTTTTGAGTATGCTAAATGCAACATCCATTGGAAAGTAGAGTATAAATATTTCCAGGACATTAATAAATTATATTTTTCCATCTCCAGTAGTAGTTAAACTGAAAATACAATATTAAAATAAAAGTGTGATAGATTGGTATGGGAGGTCCTTGTGTCTATGTGTTGCTTTTATTGGTTAATGAATAAAGAACTGCTTTGAGCCTATGGCAGGGAAGAACAGAACTAGGTGGAGAAAGCTGGGCTGTATGCTAGGAGGAAGAAGGCCAGAGTCAGGGGGATGCCATGGATCCACCCCTGGAGATAGACGTGCTGAAATTTTGCTGGTAGGCCATGACCTCATGGTGTTACACAGCTTAATGAAGATGGGTTAAATTAACATATAAGAGTTAGCCAATAAGAAGCTAGAGCTAATGGGCNAAAGAACTGCTTTGAGCCTATGGCAGGGAAGAACAGAACTAGGTGGAGAAAGCTGGGCTGTATGCTAGGAGGAAGAAGGCCAGAGTCAGGGGGATGCCATGGATCCACCCCTGGAGATAGACGTGCTGAAATTTTGCTGGTAGGCC
Organism: Ellobius talpinus; assembly: GCA_001685095.1. Classification (NCBI taxonomy): domain Eukaryota; kingdom Metazoa; phylum Chordata; class Mammalia; order Rodentia; family Cricetidae; genus Ellobius; species Ellobius talpinus. The sequence continues at coordinate 3,045 of LOJH01063079.1, forward strand.
ATGACCTCATGGTGTTACACAGCTTAATGAAGATGGGTTAAATTAACATATAAGAGTTAGCCAATAAGAAGCTAGAGCTAATGGGCCAAGCACTGCTTTAATTAATACAGTTTCTGTGTGATTATTTCAGATCTAAGCTAGCTGGCCGGCCAGGAACCAAACAAGTGGCTTCTCCTTCTAAAACAGATAACTCAGAAATCCTAAAATTATTCTTGATAATCCTGGCTGAAGATTCAAGAACTTTCACCAACTTGGGATATTCTAAACCTTTTTGAAATCATGAAAATTATTGTTTTAAATTAAATTTATTCATTAAAATTATAGTTTTAGCCCCAATATTAATATCTATTACTTCATTTTCCATTATTTGGTAAGACACTGCATATTTCTCTGGTAGGTGTGTGTGAAAAACAGAACAGTGAAGTAAAGTCTTGAATGAACCAAGGTACTCAGGATCATAAAGTGTCTGGATTCAAATATCTTAGACAATGTATAGTATGATGCAAGCTCTTGGGCAATAAGATAATTTCATTCCAAAGGCAATAAAGGAAAATTACTGTTTATAAAGGATTTACCTTTGTTTTAATATTGAATTTTTTCCATTGTTATTTTTCATTTTCCTGTTACTATGATTATAAAGTGGTATAAAAGAAAACAAAACATTGAAATTTAAATATTTTCAATTTGTTGTTTTTTATTCTTGAACTTGTCTAATTTTTGCTCTCTCTTTGTATATATGTGTGTTTAAGATTTCAGTTTAGCAATTAAACCAGCAAGTTAAGTGAATTAAGAGTGGAATTCCCAACTCCATGCCATCAAAATCTGACTGCTCAAAGTGAAATTCTTCCTCAAAAACTTGCTTGCTTCTGAGATTCAATTGAGAAACTATTTACTCTGCTGCTTACTTCTAACAGGTAAAAATAATGAAGACCGTGTTTGCCTAGAATACACATTGAATTTAACTCATCTAAATAACCATGTGTATCTGCTCTGTTATTTGCTATACTCACTTGCCCTTTTCTTGTGAAAGAAATGCTGCTATAAATGATTATCCCAATTTATATAGATGTCTTTGTTGCCAAGATTTCCAGGCCTCTAACTAGTTCTGACCCATCAAAAACACAGTGGAAACTAACAAGCAAGGCTATTCACAGTGTTAAGCCAGTTGCGCTTACAGCCTGGGCTCTGTGTATGCAGCATCAATAGACAGTGCCTTTACCTCTTATTATCGAGCTCAGATTTGGCATGTCCACGTGGGAAAACTTCATAGGACTGTGTAATGTAAACTTAGCATGAGAGTTCCTGAAGGCCAGCTCATTTGTGCACCTTCCTTACCTCTTCCTTTTAGTGGTATTTACTGAACAATCTTGGTGCACTGTACTTGACAATGTAGTGAGAATGTCACAATTTTACCTGCTTATTCCTCTGACTATAGAAAAAATTAAGAACATAAAAAGTTAAATAAAATAAAAGGTAAATGATAAAAATGAAATGGTCACAACATAGAATTTTTATGACTCTTCACTAACAGATTTTTGACTGAGTTCAGAAAATTATGGGCAAATATAATTGCAGAAGCCTTCATGTAGAAGAAGTCCCTGCCTGGAAATTTGCAAAAACCTGTAAAGAATTAATTTCTTGAAAAACTGAATCGTGCCATGTAGTTGAAGTTGTCTTCCTAAAAACTGAATCGTGCCAGGTAGTTGAAGTTGTCCTCACGCTCAGAATCCCACAGAATCAGTCTCCTGAGTGCTAGGATTCCAGACACATGCCATCCTGCCTAGTTTGAACATCAATCTTAAGGAGGGAGGGGGCACATTCCAAGAAAGAAGAAAGGCAAAATTGTTGCCAGAAGGGAAAAGAAAGACTTCCCAGAAGCTAGAACATTCTTAGTTTCACCAACTGGAAGGTTGCAGCCAAGCATATCTTCAGGGGAGCAGCCCTAGCAGAATGAGAAATGTCATGCAGCCTTTCCAGAGTGTTTCTTATTTGAAGTGTAATTTAAGAACCTGACATTAAAAGAATCTATGTATTTTCCATGTTCTAAGTTAACTATAAACATGCTACATTATTACTCAGAATGGTAAAATATTTGATTTCTCATGGGCTGTCATTTGCAGAGAAATTCAATAATATTGTCTTTGATGTGACATTGTGCTTATATGATACTATATCCCCAAATGAGTAATGCTACACTTTTGGTATTTTGTACAATCCTTAAAGGTGTGTTTGTCTTGAAAATTTTGGAGCAGACATTTTTCTGATGGCATAATAATTGTAATAAATTCATTTTCATCCTCTGAGATAACTAGAAATAAAAAAGATCGGTCTTTGAGAGTTCTTGACATGGCACAGAAGATGCAAAAACTGCTGTTATTGACAAGGACCTGAGTTCGGTTCCCAGTATTCACATAGAGAGGCTCACCACTGCTGAGCACTCCAGCTCTAGTGGATCTGATACCCTTTTCTGGCCTTGATATATGCCTGCACATATGTGCACACACCCACACCACTTAGACACATAAACTCACATCCATGTTAATAAGCTAGATAAATTTTAAAAATTAAGTCCTCAGCGGTAAGAAGTAAGGAAGAGAGGGGAGCAGAGAAAATTGTAAAGTGCAATATATATGATACACTGAACAATAATAAAAAATATTGTTTTCTAAAATGAATTCATTTCACAATTGATAATGTAACCTTTCCAAAAACTGTACCTAAATTCATTGGAATATAATTTATTATTATCTTCTTTATTCTATAATTTAATGCTGTCTTTTTTATTTTGTCTACATGATTTTTGATATCTGACACTTACCAATACAAGGTCTTATGTAGCCCAGGTTGGCCTCCTGCTTACTATTAGGGAGTGACCTTTTAGACTCCTGACTCTTCTGTGTTCAGCTCTCAAGTACTGGGGTTACAGACATGCACCACGACTTTAACAACAACCAGAAACTATGAATATAAGTTCCATGTTAGTCTCTAAAGAGTTGTATACTTATTGGTGTTCAATATTTGTGTCCTTCAGAAAGTACAATAGCTTTACATGTAATTTAATCAAGATTTTAAATTAATAAATATTAAGTTGAATATATCCTCATGATTAAAATCTTGAGTCATTCATTGGATATTGATAGAGTATTAATCTTAAAGTTACTCTCCCTCAATAGCATTTAGATTTTCCTGAAAAAGTAATATAATTTTAGAAAATTATATGTAAATATCAAAAACATTTCATATCTGAATTTTCATTCCAAACATACGAGGGTATATTGTGAAGTATACTGACACTGACATTTCCCTTTTACAATTTAAACAGACTAGGTTATTAAAAAGAGTCAGTAAAATTTATCACCATGAAAATATTTGGGCTCCGTATTTGCATACTTTATTAGTTGTTGTGCAAAGAACATTGGACAGGCATATACCATCTCTTTGGAATTTACTACCCAAGGCTAACAATCCTGACACAAGTTCTATGAGTCAATTCTTGTTTAAAAAAACTCACAAGCATTAAACAAATTGATAAACATGTAAACGTTAAACATAATGAAAACCAAATTATTCTAATAGCTGTGAATTTTCCTTTGGTTGTCTATTATCATTGACTTTCGATAATTCAATCTCAGAAGATCTGTCTCAGGTTATATTTGAAGGCATAAGTGCACAATAAATAATGAAGTTTCATGCTTGGCTAGATGGACTTGAGAAATTGGAGCATGGGCATGGTATAAGAAATTACAAGGAAGAAAAAGAATGAACTCTGTGTGACTTAGTGATGAAACTGGATTAGGTCTGAGAACGTCTCTTCAGATTCAAAGAGGAGGTGTTGTGGAATAATCTGTTTTTACAATGTGAAGCACCTGCTAATTGATTTAATAAAGAAATAAATGACCAAAGGCTAGACAGGAGGTATAGGTGGGACTTGTAGGCACAGAGAAGACTCTGGGAAGAAGAGAGACAGAGAAGGCAGTCAAATGGAACAAGATTGACATCCAGAGTGGGATAAAGTTAAAAGCCACAGGGTATACTCTAAATAAATAAAAATATGTTTTAATTTAATTTATAAGAGCTAGTAAGGAACAAGCCTAAGCTACAGGCCAAGTTTTTATAACTAATACAAGTTTCTGTCATTTTTTAGGATTTGGCTGGTGGGACAGAGAAAGATTCCTTATACACATGCATGGTCGTACAAAATATGTGTCAGATAGATATGTGTATAGATAAATGATAAATACATAATAAATAATATTTAATAGACAAAAATAGATGGATGATAAATCAATCAATCTATCTTGCATATAATATTTCTGGTAGGAGAAGCAGGTTGAGCAAGCCAGAAGAAGCAAGTCAGCAAGAAGCATCATTCTATAGCCTTTCCTAAGTTCCTGCCTCCTGTGTCTGGCTTGTGGTTTTGGCCTGAATTCCCTTCATGAAGGATGGCAATACATTGAAATAAACTGCTTCTTCCCCAAGTTGTTTTTCTTGCAGCAACAGAGAAGTAAAGTAAGGCAACAAAGCAAATGAAGAAAGAGTTTTAAAAAAAATCCTTGTGATGACTGATTATATGCTGGATGTCAGTTGGTAAGGATTTACTGAGCACCTTGCTATGAATGTTAATGGGAATCTGTTTAAAACAGAAATTGTGTATGTCCCTTGAGGGCACATAATGATATATAAAAAGATGAAATGATGTGATAGCTGGGACAAGTAACCAATGAGAAAAAGAAAACCAGAAAACAAAATAAAAATTGGAGTATATTTTGCTGCATCCTATATGTGTAAATTTTCTTGTTTTTCACTATTTTGTTTCCATATTTTAAAGTCCTTCTTAAGAGAACAGTGCAGAGTTAGAAATGATAGTTTTCTCTTGCCCTGGAGTTGCCAGCACCAACTAGAGGTCAAGTCTTATTGTACATGGCTGAGACTGACTCATGACTAAGGCAAAACCACCTTCTCAATAGTATTATCAAGCAATTTCAGAGAAAATAATTACACCAGAAGTGATATTCAAAACATTTCCTCATTAGTTTTGTGCAACAGTAACTCAAATGAATGGCAGTTGTAAACAGCTGATGTGTCTCAGACACAAAAGCTGTGTCCAAAATTACCATCCACTATTGCAAAGGGAGCTCAGGAAGACAGATGGCACTTCTATGGGATGCAATTCCTTCTCATCAAACAAAGAAGAGAAGTACATTTATAACAATGAGATGGAGGTTACCTTTAATAATGGAATTCTGACTTTGGTCTGCTTGTTGTCTGGGAATTTCCATTTCTGGTTCATAGAAGCAAGATCAAATAAAAAGTAAACATTGTCACAGAAAAAAAAAGATATTAAGTTAGAGATCCCTGAAAAGACCCAAGAGATTCGCCATTCATAGCCCTACTATTTCACTGACAGAATGGATGAAATAGGTACTGCCACGTTTTGTTTGTCCCGGAAATATATAGAGCAGAGGATAGACTAGAACCATCAGTCATGGACTAAAGCAAGGCACAAAACTTAATGGAGATACACATGAACAAATCTCTTTCTTTCTCTTGGGAAAAATTCTTCCTGTTCCTAAATCAAAATCAGAAAGAGTAATATCAGTTTTACCAGGAAACTTTCTGTCCTAACACCTAATCCCCTTGCAGGTCTTTGGATTCAACATCTTCATTCCAGCTTCTCTTGCCTTTGTGTCCTCTTTTTCACCATTCACTACATCTGTGCTTCAGCAGCCCAAGCAGTCTTGTACTTTATTGATCTTCTGCATCCTATTTCTAGTAATAGATCCCCTTTCTGGCCTCTTCGAAATGCTTCTGCAAATCCTAATTTTATTTATTGATGAAAAGATGCGTTGCATTTTCTTACGATACATTTTTAACTCTGTGAAATTGTGTTATTTTCACCTGTCTAACACCCCTGATTGGTCTAATAAAGAGCTGAACATCCAATAGCTATACAGGAGAGAGAGATAGGCAGGCCTGACAGGCAGAGAAAGTAAATAGGAGGAGAAATCAGGGAAGAGACTATCGAGGAGTGAGAAAAGAAGGGGCCAGCCACACAGTAAGAAGGGAAGAAAAGATATACAGAAATAGAGAAAAGTAAAAGCCCAGAGGCAAAAGATATATGGGATAATTTAAGAAAAACTGGCTAGGAAGAAGCCAAACTAAGGTGGGGCATTCATAACTAAAAGTAAGTATTTATTAGGGAGCTGGAAGGCAGACCCCCAAAGTGCATAGAGTAAAAAAAATACTAACCCATATATCATATCTTTATGTAAATTATTTAAGAATCATTCCTTTCAATTTGAATTAGCTCTGATATTTTATAACTTGGAAAATAGAGCATGAGATAAAATTTAGCAATCCTTTCTCATCTTGTTGGAGTTTAGTACAGTAAAAATAACTTATTCATCACATACAATGGGCATGCTAAAAGAAGACAAAGCAAAACTAACCCACTCAAGTAACCTTCATAAGAAAACTTCAAGTCCAGAAACCAACTGTCTATAGAAATCAGAGAAGACCTGATATCAGTAAAGACAGAAATCATTGGCTCAATTGCTAAAGCGATCATTGGAAGATGTGTTACGGTGATCTGGTTCTAGGAAGCAAATATCAAGTACCAACCCAATTTCAGAGATCAAAAGATGAGTGAGAGGAAGGAGTGAATGAGAAAAGTTCCTGAACTTACCATTCTATACAAGGTTGTTGTATGTGAATCTGATGAAAGAATTATACGTAAAGTGAAGACCAGTCCTTCATAGCTATAATAAATACATTTAAATAAGGAAATAAAAAGTTCCAAACCTTGTTTTAGAAACCCTTAAGGAAAAGATCATTTATTGATCACATATGGGGTCAGAAGACCACAATTAAAATCTAAGATTCTGTCATAAACCAGAAGAATAACTTAGAAATGGAAACAAAGGTGATTTGGTCACATTTATTAGAGTAACCTTTAAAAGGTTTGCAGCAAATATTTTGCATTAAGTATATCTTACTTACTAAACTTTCCACCTTAGTAAAGCACCTAATTTCCTTCAAATCTGAGAATCAATCTTACTCAATAATTAAGTACTTGAACTAAAATTCATAGTGCTCCTGTTGGTTAGTGTTAATGAGGATACAGGGTGATCGCTTGTTTTTTGGGTATATCCATCCGTTACCTGGCTTTTCATGCAGTAGTTTTGACTGAGATTGTTTACACGATGAAATGCTGTTGTTTCAATTCACATAGATACCACGATGATGTTAGCACCTAGTGGAGTCATGCATTGTCACACTTCCAGATTCACATATTATGGCAGGAGAATCATCTATGTGATCAATATTTTACTTATTATACAACATCCAAGCGGGCAGACATTGTGTAATTTATAATTAACCATCATCACATATCTTATGTTTTAACTGATATATTTAATCCTTAACTTACTATTATCTAACTGCTGCCTAAAATCCTAGTCCCATGTCCTATACTTATTTCAGGTAATTTAGTCCACTGATGTCTATAGAATATTTGTAATTTAATTTATTCTTTGGAAATGTGTCCAGGACCATGAGCTTGATTTTAACATACAGCGTATTTTTGTAGCTCTCCTAGGTTCTGGTTATGGAAATGTCAAAGCAATGACAAGTTTTAGGAGAAATTCTATAGCATTGTGTCTATTTCCTAATTGATCATTTTTTCCATTTTCTTTATTATTATTAAAAATTTCCACCTCCTCCCCTCCT
>LOJH01063084.1:0-10771 GCA_001685095.1 Ellobius talpinus
CACAGAAGAAACTGCCAGACATTCTGCAGGACACAGAGGAAAGTGACTGACAAATAGCCAATATTGGTGGGACAGCCTTTCAAATTTCCTGCCTGCCAGATACTATGAGTCTGTAGACTGAAGATGGATGCTCCAACATTGCAGAGAAATTTTGTCTGACTGTCTAGGAAATCAGATGTCTCTGTCATTTCTAGAGTTTTTGTAAGTTGTTTGCAATGTGCTTTTTGTTTACTTAAATAATATTATATTCTGGGGTCTTTGATGGAGTTGAAGACTAGATAGTTATAGTTGCAGTTTTCCTTAGATATGATAGAAAGTAAGTTAGATATAAAATTTTGGATTTACTATGATTTAGATTTGATTTACTATGATTTAGACTAGTATTTTCTTTAAATTTACCAGATACAAATGAATTGGAATTCAGGACATTGTGAATGTAATCTTGAGAACTGTTCTTACAAGTTAAAGTTAAAACCTTTCATTTTTGTTTAGGAAAAAAGGGGGAAATGTTGGGGAATATTATTTTAAGGTGTGTTGCATTTATTTAACTATGTGAAGCTGTGATACTTTGCCTGTCTAGAACACCTGATGGTCTAATAAAGAATTACACAGCCAATAGCAAGGCAAGAGAAAGGAAAGGTGGGGCTGGCAGGCAGAGAGAATATATAGGAGAAATCTGGGAGGAAAGAAGTAGCCAGAGAAGGAAGAGGACATCAGGGGCCAGCCACTCAGCTGTATAGCAAGCCATGGGGTAAGAGTAAGATTTACAGAAGAGAAAAGGGAAAGCCCAGAGGCACAAGATAGGCAGGATAATGTAGATTAAAGAAAGCTGGCAAGAAACAAGCCAAGCTAAGGCCAGACATTCATAAGAAAGTATAAGCCTCCTAACATGATTTATTTGGGAGTTGGGTGGAGGGCCCACCAAAAGAACAAAAAAGCCAAAATAGAGTCTCTAAAGAGATGGCTCAGTGGTTAAGAGCACTAACTGCTCTTCCAAAGGACCTGGGTTCAAGCCCTAGCACCCACACGGCAGCTCACAACTGTAACTAACTCTTAAGAGCTGACTCCCTCACACAGACGTACATTCAGCAAAACACCAGTGCAAATAAAACAAAAATAAATAAAAAGCCAAAAGAGTAAGAGCCAAAGAACAAAGAGTAAAAGCAACAACTTGGCTTTCCAACCTGGGACTAGAGCGAAAAACCAAGCGCTACAGATCTGCCTGTCTGCCTCTCAAGTGCTGGGATTAAAGGTGTGCACCACCACCATTCGGCTTTTTCTCTTTGCTTCTAATGTGATCATTCTATTTTAACCATTTTGGATAAAATCTGATAAGAGAAATTGTTTTCTTACTCCTGGATAACTTGGTGTACATGGCCTGGTATTTTCATCACCTCCTTTCCAGCCTCATTTCTTTCTTCCTTACTCTCTCTTCCCTGGCTAAGACTTCCCAGGTAAACCTAAGTATATAAAGCTTAGTCACAGGCTCTGATCTATTTTGTAGGGCCCAGCTCATACTGACTCCTTCCTCTTCCTCCTACTTCTTCCCCCTTCTTCTAAATGTGTATAGGTGTTTTGCCTGCATGCATGTCTGTGCACCACTTGTATGTAGTATCTGAAGAGAATATTAGCTCTCCTATGTAGTGAATGGGGTGAGGCAATGTTTAAATGAATACAATTTGTATGTTGTTATTTCAGATATAAAGCTAACCTGGCAGGAGCCGGGCAGGACAAAAAGCAGGCCTGCTCGCATCCCATTCACTACACTCCTAGAACTGGAGTTATAGATAGTTGTGAGCTGCTATGTGGGTGCTGGAAATCAAACCTGGGTCCTCTAAATTTCTTCAGCCCTAGAGCCCAGATTCTTAAACTGTCAGCTATGACCCCAAATAAGGATAATAGGACAGATTGCTGGGAGTTGGGGATATGTACAAAAAATGGCAATAGTAAAAAAAAATTCTGAATGTGAAATGGCCAAAAAAAAATTCAAAATCAAATGTGTAAAGAGTCTGAGATGTTTCTGGACATGCTCATTCATGTTGTATCATGGGACTGCACTGCAGCCTTGGCCTTTAACACACAATGTACAGCTAGCTCCGCACTGTGCCTGCTGTCACACCACCCAGCTCCAACCAATGCTGTGTGAAACACCTCCGCTCAGATTCAAGACTGCTGTAGTTTATGAACTGCAGTGTTCTTAGTGCACAGGTAAAGTGTGCTGCTCTAATAGAAACATTAATGCTTTAATTATTGGGAAAAGGTTTTTTACTATTTTCCTATCATTCCTTAGTCCATGTAAGTGTCAAGAGAGTTTATCTTTGGGTTGTAGTGTGTTAGAATGTTTGATTTTAAAAATTGCTGTTTGAGTTGCTGACTTGAATTTTATGTGTATATAAAAAACACTAAATGATTTTTCAGCCATCTCTGAAATGGTGCTAAGCATTATGTCCCGGTTGGCTTTTCTGCCAACCTGGCACAAACCTGCATAATCTGGGAAAGGAACCTCAGTGGGGAAGATGCCTGTGAGAAAATCTTTGGTGGCATTGTATTGGTTTATCGTAGATGTGGGAGGGCCAAGCCCACTGGGAGCAGTGCCACCCTGGCCTGGTGGTCCTGGGTTAATAAGAAAGTGGCTACAGAGAAACCATGTCTCGAAAAAAAAAAGGAAGAAAGAAAGTGGCTGTCAGTTGGGCAGTGGTGGTACATGCCTTTAATCCCAGCAACTTGGGAGGCAGAGGCAGGTGGATCTCTGTGTTCAACGACAACCTGGTCTACAGAGCGAGTTCCAGTAGAGGTTCCAAAGTTACACAGAGAAACCCTCTCTTATAAAACCAAAAAAAAAATAAAGAAGAAAGAAAGAAAGAAAGAAAGAAGAAAAAGAAAGAAAAAGATATAAAGATATGGCTGTCTTAGGGTTTCTATTGCTGTGAGGAGACACCATGGCCACAGCAGCTCTTATAAGGGAAAATATTTCATTGTGAGTTGGCTTACAGTTTTGGAGGGTTAGTTCATTATCATCATAGTGAACATGGTGATATGGAGAAGGACCTGAGACTTTTCCATCTTGATCAAAGGCAGCAGAAGCAACTCTGTCACTGGGCATGACTTGGGCATATATGAGACCTCAAAGGCACCTCCACAGCGACACACGTCCTCCAACAAGGCTACACCTCCCAGTAGTGGAATTTCCTATGGCTAAGCATTCAGATACATGAGTTTATGGGGCCAGTACCTATTCAAACCACCTTAGTGGCTGAGCAGGCCATGAGAAGCAGGCCAGAAGGCAACATTTGTTCATGTTCTCTGCTTCAGTTTCTGCCCCCAGGTTCCCACCTTGAGCTCCTTTCCTGAGTTTCCTTCATGATGGACTGTGATTGGGATATGTAAATCAAATAAACCTTTTCCATTTGTTAAGAACAACATTTTTTATCATTTGTTAAAAACAAAAACTAGTTTCTAAGTCAAACTTGATGGTGTATGCCTTTAGTCCTTTAAATATTTGTTTTGTTTTGTTTTTTTTGTTGTTGTGACAGTTTGTTTTTGTTTTGTTTTGTATTTTGAGACAGGGTTTCTCTGTGTAGCTCTGACTGTTTTGGAACTTGCTCTGTAGACCAGGTTAGCCTCAAACTCACAGAGATCCACCTGCCTCTGCTTCCCGAGTGATGGTGTTAAAGGCGTCGCCACCATTGCCTGGCAAAGAATTAAATCTGAAGATTTGATACTACAGGACAGAGCATCTTCTACATTTTTCATCTTTTTCAGTTGATGCCTATTTTTATTTTATAATCATCAGTGCTATGAATTTCTTTCTGCATAAATATGTAGTACAAAATGGAAGAAATATGTTGCTCTAGTTAACTTTCTATTGCTGTAATAAAACACTGTGACCAAAAGCAACTTGGGGAGAAAAAAGGCTTATTTGGTTTACATATCCTAATCACTGTGTACATGAAGGGAATTCAGGGGAGGAACTCAAGGCAGGAACCTAGAGGCAGAAACTGAAGCAGAGAACATGAATAAATGTTTACTGACCTGTTTCCTACGGCCTGCTCAGCCACTAAGGTGGTTTGAATAGGTACGGCCCCCATAAACTCATGTATTTGAATGCTAGCTGTAGGAAATTACACTATGGGGTGTGTGTGTGTGTATAATTTGTTTTAAATAAATTTTTGTATGGCTTATCAGCAAATGTTGACTTGTATACCTATTTTTATTTTATTTTATTTATTTATTTATTTACTTACTTACTTACTTTAGAGACAGGGTTTTCTGTGTAACAGCCTTGGCTGTCCTGGAACTTACTCTGTAGACTAGGCTGGCCTCGAACTCACTGAGATATGCCTGTCTCTGCCTCCCGAGTCCTAGGGTTAAAGGCATGTGTCACCATGCCCATAAACCTGCTTTTATTTTAGTTTTTCATTATTGGAGGTTGAATCTCAGATCTCACACGTGTTAGGGAAGTGATTTACCACTGAGTCCTCTTACTACTTTGTTGTTTTGAGACAAAGTCCAGGCTGGTCTTGAACTTTCAATTCTGACTTCCACAGAGCTGGAGTTACAGATTTCACCATCAGGTATGGCTGTTTACCTAGATACCCATGGTCTTATAAAAATCCCTCCAGTGGTGGGTGGTGGTGGCATATGCCTTTAATCCCAGCAGTTGGGAGCTCTGTAAGTTGGAGGCCAGCCTGGTCTACAGAGTGAGTTCCAGGGCAGCCAGGGCTACACTGAAAAACAAAAACAAAACAAAATAAAACAAAACCTTCTGTAGTGAAAAGGGGTCATGACAAGATCTCTTGAGTAAACTGGGAGCCTGGGGACCACAGGAGAGGGTTGAAGGGGAGGGGAGAGGCAGGGAGGGGAGCAGAGAAAAATGTATAGCTCAATAAAATAAAAATAAATAAATAAAAAGAAAAGGGGTCATGAGTGGAAAAGTTTAAGAAGTCCTGCTCTAGAGCTACACTAAAGAACCAAGGCTTGAGAGACCCAAGGCTGCATTGGGGCTTTGTAAGGTGCTAAGTACATACCAAGTTCTTACCGTGCTCTGCTATTTGAATATAATTTCATGGTCTTTGTCCAAAGAGAGTTTATGGCTTAGAGTTGTCCTGGAAGCTGAACGTTTGAGTCCTAGAAGACCACAAAGGAAGGAGTGCACCCTGGGTGGCAGTCACACATGGAAGGCTACATGGAGGGTGGTGTTTGGGCTAGACCTTAAAATAAGCCTCTTATTTTAATCTCTCTCCTGCTCACTTGATATTATCTGTATCCTTTTTAAATTTTAGGAATTTTGTTGTCTCTCCTGCATGCTTCTAAGTTGGTAAATGGTCTTCCTTCCTTCCTTCCTTCCTTCCTTCCTTCCTTTCTTCTTGCTTGCTTGTTTTTTTTTGATAGAGTCTCAGTCTCAACCCTAACTTGAATTCAAGAACCTTGTACCTCAGCCTCCTATGTGCTGAGAGTACATGTTTGAACTACCACATCTGGTTTTGCTTACTTCATTCTTTTTGAAAATAAAATAAAATTTAAATTTGTGTGTGTGTGTGTGTGTGTGTGTGTGTGTGCCTGTAGAGGTCAGAGGACAGCTTGAAAGAGTATTGTTCTTCCCTTTAGTCATGCAAATCTTGATGTATGGAACTCAGGTTGTCAGGTTTGGCAGTGGCAAATGCCACAAAATACCCAAAAACCCATTGAGCTCTCTCGCCCTTCTTTATTCTTATAGCCAAACAAACAAAAACTCTCTGCTTTGCTTTCAGGACAGACCAGAAACAGGAAAGGTCATCTGTTCTGATGAGTATTATGGCAACCTGTCACAAGCTAGAGTCATTTGGGAAGAGGGAAATTCAACTGAGAAAATGCCCCCACCAGATTGGCCTGTGGTGCATTTTCTTGATTGGTGATTGGTGAGGGAGTGTCCATCTCACTGTGAATGGTGCCATCTCTGGCCTAGTGGTCCTGGGTACTATTAGAAAGCAGGTTGAGCCCAGTGGTGGTAGCAATGGTGCACGCCTTTAATTCCAGCACTTGGGAGGCAGAGGCAGGCGGGTGTTTGTTGAGTTTGAGGCCTGCCTGGTCTACAGAATGAGTTCCAGGACAACAGTCAGGATTGTTACACAGAGAAAACCTGTCTCAAAAACAAAACAAAGCAAGTTGAGCAAGCTACAAAGAAATGCCAGAAAGTGGTGTTCCTTTGTGACCTCTGCTTCAGGTTCTGCCTCCAGGTTCTTTCCTTGAGTCCTTGCCTTGATATCCTTCAATGATGAACTGTGATGTGTGAGTATAAGGGAAATAAACTCTTTCCTTCCCAAGTTGAGCTTTGTCACGGTGTTTTGAAACCCAAAAGAAGACGCCATCTAATGACCTCTTATTTGTCTTATTTTTATATTTATTTGTCCATTGTCCATCCCTCTTCATTCACTCTCCAATAGAAAATTGCCTCAAGGATATGGGTTTTGTATGTCTTACCATTTAATCATTAGCAACAGACAGTGCCCAATACTGAATTATAAACACGTATTGACAACTGGGCCAACCTAGGTTAATGTTAATGTAATAATAGAAGGAAGAGGCCCCGGTTTCGGTTCCAAGAATTGGAGGACAGGCAATCACGCCTCCACTTTCCTGCCTTTGGAATGAAGGATATCTGTTTCTGCTTCTGTTTGTTCCCTCATTTGTCACAAGCATTTTATTGCATAGCTGCTCTCTGGCTGACACTATACTGGGTTATAGCTGGATGCAGCATGAACGATATGGAAATAATACCTATCTTAAACGAGTTTAAATTTCCAGGAGAAAGATGGCAAGGAGACGACAATTCGCGATCAGTTCTGTAGGTTCACAGTAGAACCACCTTACCCATTATGTGGATGAGATTAAAGAAGGCATTCCCTGATATGGGGATTACAGGCATTTCCAGCGCAGACAGGAACCATTATGCTAAGATCTCAGAGGTGGCAGGGTCCAGGACTGATACCAACTGTTTTAAGTGAAAATAGCAGGTGGCAGACAGAGAAGCTTGGGAACTGAAGATGGCTCCTAAAATAGATCTGACTATGTCAAAATCATCAGCGGCTTGGTTAAGACCGAAGCTTTCCCATTTCATAACGTGGTATGATGACTTCCCAGAGAAGCACAGCTAAGATGGAGACACTCACCCATCGCTCTAGGTGTAAATTCTCCCCAGCTGCCTGGAGAAACTACATCTCGACCCCACCCCCCACCTCCCTAGCTGTGGCCGGAATCCTTTTAACCCTGACATTTCCTCTGGGGGGACCTGAACAAGCCAATAGCTTCTTCCTTTTGAGAGGCCCTTCAAAAATCTAAGCATTTTCTTCTCATCCGAATACGCCTTCCTTTTTTCCAGATTTCCCCCAGGTCCGTAATCAGAAAGTAATGATTACTTGTTGACGAATGAATCACAGAAGGTGTTGCCTAAAGAAAACATCTCCTGAGCCCATACTCACCGTGTGCCTACAGTGAAGGAGGGTAAAACAAGTAGAGAATCTGTGTGATTCTAAGCCTGACGAAATTTTCGGTTTATTTTACTATTACTCTCATTTATTTATTTTTTAAGAAAATCCCTTTCACTGTTCAGAAGTGACCCTCCCCTTCTGAAGACGTGTCTCCTCCAAACTACAAGTCCCACAAGGCTCAGCGCCAACGGTCACCATCTTGATACACCTTAGCGCGCATGTCGGCGGCAGAGAGCGCGTTTGGGGAGAAGAAGCCCCGCCTCGTTGTAGTTCATTGGCCAAAGGCGCCAGCAGCGGGCTCAGCGGTTGGCTACTGTGCCCGCCCGTCCACCGCGTCGATCGGGGTCAGAGTGCGCGGAGGTGAGTCGGTGTGTTGTGGACTCGTGGTGCTGGCTGCTGCTGTTGAGGCGGCCTGGAACGGGCTGTGGGGAGCGGGCGGAGCTGGCTCTGCTTCTGCCTGGTCAGCGCCGCAGGCGGCGCGGGCCGTGCCCGCTGCCGTTAACTGCCCCAAGCGCCTGCTGAGGCAGAGGGAGACCTCGGGGCCTGCACCTGGAGAGAGCCTGCCGCGCTGGCCCGGAGGAGGGGGCGTTGCCATGGCGACAGCCTCTCCGGCAGCTGACGGGGGGCGGGGGCGGCCCTGGGAAGGAGGGCTGGTCTCCTGGCCCCCTGCCCCTCCCCTTACGCTCCCTTGGACCTGGATGGGCCCGAACTGGGGGCAACACCCTGGGGTGGGTGAGATTGAGAGGGCCCCTAGCTTGGGCCCTGGTTAATGCATGTGGGGTGTGGGTCGTGGCGCGCACACTTCACGCAGCCTGGCATACTGGCCCGTGTGCTCACCCTGGATGCATGTTCTAACTTGGCGAAGGGCGAGCTGGGGGTGGAGCTAGGCTTTGCGAGATAGGTGGGATGAGTTGATGAAGGGGCCTAACTTGAGACTACCGGAGAAGAAGGGAGATTTGACCAGAGAAAATAGAAATAGATTAAGGAATTTGTAGATATATAGAGTACCCCCTCCGCATCCCAGAACACACGTTAGCACTTTACTTCCTTGTAAGTCCCAAGCTATGGGTAATGATGGTGGTCAGAATGAAGAAAGGGCCTTAATCCGGGTAGTTTTTTGTATGCCTTTATTGCAAATGGCCCAGCAACAGGTGTTTTCTTAAAACAAAGCATGACTTGGGATGTTGGATGTTGACCTAGAAGATGCTGGATATGGGGCCCCTCATCTGGGGATAAGGATTTTGCAATGACTAGGACCAACAATTGTCTCTGACCATTTTTATGCATGCATTTGCTAGTGTGTTTCGTCGGTTTTCCAGTGTTAAGGGCAGCAAAACATGAATCCCATTGACTAAAGACTATACTCTATTTGACTGTAGTAGGTTGTGATTGGCTGAATGATTTTTGACTGTGGAGTTTGTACCAGAAACTGGCTTCATCAAATTCAGCTTTATTCTGACTTTATCATACACAGTAGACCTTGTTTTAGTGGGCTCGTTCTTGGACCTTAAGTATATTATACTTGAATCCCCTACCATTTAAAAGCCAATTTATAAACAGTGACTTGGAGTGTGACTCCACTAATGTGTGCCTGTGATCTTGGTTAGAAAGCCACTTGGCTGACTGTCGGCAGGTGCCGGATGGGGGAAGGGAGCTGCCAGGAGGTGATTGATAAGGTTCCTTTATGGATTCTGTGGTGCTTCACTGGAGCTCAGAGCACTTTGGCAACTTAAGCACTCCAAATTAAAAGCTCATTAACAATTCCTGTCCCAAGATCATGCAGATAATCAGCTAGCTAGGTCATAGAGCTTGCCTAAGAGCGCTCCCTCAAACTTGAAATTTCCAAATAGAAGTGCTTTGATTCCATTTCATTTTTGGGAAGTTTACTCTGTTATGGATAAGTTGGGGAGTGGCCTGTTCCCAGAGGGATCAGGATAGAATCAAGTCTTAAGTGTGTGGAATGGCAGACAGGAATATATTGGTTCCAATCATAGATGTTTGTGCACAGGATTTCACTGTCTTAAAAGATCATGTCTGTGATTTCTTGTCCTGAAGAATATCTGAAGTAGGTGATAAATATGATAGATATTCCTTGATACTTTTAAAAAATTGTTATTTTTTAGATGGTCTTGATGTGTAGCCCTGGTTGGCCCCTCCTCATGTACCACCTATGCTTAGCTTCCTTGATGTGTTGATTTGGGGTTTGGCTAGCTTGACTTTCTTAGAATTTGAGGCCGACTTGAAAGTATTTTGAAAGTATTTCCTGATCTGTGTTTCTATTCCAGTTATTGCCTATAGGTTTGTAGCAGTGAACCCTTCTCTTCAGTCTTGGCTCAGCCCCAGTTCCTGAGTTCTGAATACTGCTAGCCTTGTGTCCTTGTCTGATAGGTTTCTGAAATTATCCAGTGAGCCATCGCTTCATGACCATCTTTCTTAGTTGAGGCTCAGATATTATGAATATTTGTTATTTCTAGAAAATAAACTTCCTTAGGAAGAACAATATATCAGAGAACATGTGAAATTCATAATTCATATATATACACACCCATATATGTGTTTTACACACCTGTATATACATATATACATACATATACATATATACACATATATATGGGTGTATATTATATATATATCAGTCAATAGCATCTGAAAGGTCTGTAGTACCATTGTCTTTGCACAGAGATAGCTATATTCCAAAGTTTGAATTTATGAGTTTGAGAGTGACCCTTAATGAGAATTTAAACCCTTGAATTGAAATATACCTGTTGCAGAGATATGTGTTTGTCCACAGCATTGGGGCTTTCCAGCTCTCACAGACCCTTCAGCGTCTCCAGCTGCCAGTCTTGGCATCTTCGAAGTAAGGAGAGGTGAGAATCCTGTTGCATGATCTCATTTGGTGTCTGACTGTTTGGGTGTGGTGGGTACGTGATGGGGCCTGGTACAGATTGCATTTTTCTATAGCTTCTGATAAAGTAGCATGTGCTCAAGTTTCCTGCAACTGAAATCGACCACAATCTTTAGAGTAAGAGTTGGAGATGAATGATCTAGACTTTAGACTTTCCAGTTCTGTCATGATTTGCTTTTTTTTTTTCTCAGTACTGGGGAATGTACCTCAGTACCAGGACCTTGCAACATGCTAGGCAAGCATGCCATCACTGAACAAAATTCCTATTCTTTCTCCCCTCCCTCCCCTCCTCTCTCTCCTTTTTTAAAATTTACATTTGAGGGGACTAGAGAGATGGCTCAGGGGCTAAGGGGACTGGCTGCTCTTCCAGAGGTCCTGAGTTCAATTCCCAGCAACCACA
>LOJH01063088.1:0-10771 GCA_001685095.1 Ellobius talpinus
AAAAAAATGTTGAAATAAGATCTCACTATGTAGTCCAGAACAGCCCTGAATTTGCAATCTCCTGTTTCAGCCTCCTAAACGCTAGGATTATAGGTTTACTCAACCATGCATGACAGTAAATATAACATATACACACATGTTATATAATAGCATATAATAATAATAATAAAATAATGACTATCCTTGTGCCAAGGTCAAGCTTATCATGTATCCCCCGAGGCCCTGTACATGCTAGCTGGTCCTGTTCCACCACACATAAGAAACCATGTCTCTCTGTAGGCTGGTTTCTTTAAAGTTCCCTGTACCTGCAATTGCCAGTCCACTCCAACAGCCTGCATTCCTTTGCTCATATCCTTCCCTCACACTCAACCACACATTCTTCAAGCTTAATTCTCGATCTTCTATCTTCAATCTACTTCCTTTAAGCAACAAAGTTGCTGAAAGTCAAACTTTGGCTCATTAGTTTTAAATTTTACTTCATTGTTGATAGTCTGGTGCCCTCATTTAAAGGTCCAAGCAGACATTATAGACAGGAAAAGAATGGAAAAAATATTTCTGATGGTTCTTTTCAATATTAAATGCATTTTTAGACTCTTGCTAGTCTCTGGCTGAAATTACCAAAGCTCAAGTTTGGGTATGTGTACTTAATCTAGATGAGCAGCTACGATTAGGGAGCTACCAGAGAAAGCCAACATTTAATGAACTTTATTTGCAAGTGCGGTTTCTAGCACAAGGATGCCTTCATCACAGAGACAGCCTAATAGCATGTTCCCATGGTGCTTTACTGTGTCTGTGGAGCTTGCTATCTGAAGAGATGGAGAAGAAGCAACTGTGTGAGCCATAATTAAAGCCATCAGGCACAGTGCGGGGGATAATGTCCAAACAGCAGTTCAGTTGCTGCAACACCCATACTCTCCAAAGTGGGGTCTCTGCTCGAAACAGATACAGTGGAAGGTAATTTACTATTTCATCTTACTTTTCAATTAAAATGAAAACCATTTGGCTGGATAAAAGACAGCTGATGTGAGGATAAAAATGATCAAAGGCAGAGGGTATTAGTAAGATAATGGCAGAACTTTCTTATTTACTTATTTACTTGTTTGTTTGTTTTCCATCCCAGCCACAGTTTCCCCTCCCTCCACTCCTCCCAGTCCCTCCACCCACACCACACCCCTCTGCCCCCAACTCTGGTCCACTCCTCCTCTGTTTCTGTTCAGGAAAGAGCAGGTGTCCCATGAATATCAACAAAACATAACATATCAAGTTTAACTGCAGAACTTCCAAATACCTATGAATGGTTAAAACTCATAAGCGCCAGCAAACACTCTGTATTTGGAAACCTTTTTGTCTTTTAATTAAATAATATTCTTTTGTGTTAAAAATCCCTTGTTTAATTGGGTGGGGTAGCTAATGACTGTAATCCCAGCACTTTCAAGGCTCACACATGATCAGAAGTTTAAGGCCAGTGAGGGCGACACAGCCAAGAAAGACCCTGTAGCAAGCAAATAAACACACCAAAAAAAATCCATTTTCTATTTGTTGTTTCAATCTGTTGTTGCCAGCTCAGTCTTCAGGGGGGAATGGTACTTTCCAATGGATGAGTGGATATAAGTTATTTTTCTTGTTGCCAAGACAAAATACTTGGCAACAGCAACACAAGGAGGGATTTATTTTAGCTCATGGTTCAGGGGGACAGTCTGTCACAGTGAGGAAGAAATGGCAGAGTGCACGAGGGAGCTTGTCAAACTGCATCCGCTCAACAGGAAATACGGACAAACATATTCAGCTCACATTCTCCTTTTTATTCACTTGGGGACTCCGGCCTAAGGAATGGTGCCATCCACATTTTGGGTTTTCCCACCTCAATTAGCCTAATGTAGAACGACCCCTAATAGGTATGTCAAAAGGTTTGTGTTCATGACAATTCTAAATCTTACCAAGTTATAATCAAGACAAACATCACAGAGCTAGAAATGTGGCCCATCACTATCACAGGCCAGACTTCCTGAGCTATTTCTAGGTATGGACCCCTTTTCACCCAATAAAATTTTATATGACTCTGGGTACACAGGAAAAAAAAGGAAAAAAAGGTATACAAGTCAGACATTTATTGATAATTCATAATAAACAAGTTTATTTTAAAACAATTCTTTAGTATATATATACTTTTACCATTTAGCAACGATTTTTAAAGGAAATTTACATATGTATGAGGTGGGTGTGCATATCTATTTTTACAAGAACTACAGGCTAAATATCTGATACTTAGGGTATAGAGCACTGTCTTAATTACCTTTCCATTGGTGTGAAGAGACACCATGACCAAGGCAACTTATAAAAAAAGCATTGACTTGGGGGCTTGCTTCCAGTTGCAGAGGGTTGGTCTATGACCATCATGCTGGGCAGCTGTGGCATGCAGGCAGGCAGGCATGTGCTGGAGCAGTAGCTGAGGACTTACATGTTGAGGCAACAATCAGGCAGAGAAACAGAAAACTGGAAACAGCACAGGCTTTTTAAACCTCAAGCCCAGCCCAAGTGACATACCTCCTTCAACAAGGCCACACCTCCTAATCCTTCCCAAATAATTCCACCAACTGAGAAGCAAGCAATCAAATACGTGAGTGTAAGGGGGCTCTCACTCCAACCACCACAGATATCCTCAACATTTTTCAGAGTTGATTAGTATCTGATTTACAATCGTCAGTGCTGAGGATACCAAAAGCAAGTATTTTGTATAAAACGGTAAGCAAATGTTCAGACCCGTTTCAGAAACCATTGGAAATTCTGTCCTAATCGCAAACTAAAATTCATTTAACTTTTTTTTAACTTTTTAAATTGCTTCTTTCTACTCATCTCTCTGTTGCCTCGCTTCCATCCTCTGCCCTTGTAAACTCCCCTTGCCCAAAAAAAACCACCCAAAAACAACAAAACAAAACAAAAACCCCAAAACACAAAAAGAAAAAAATCACCTCGGTGTGGAAGCTGAAGTGTGGCCCAGTGAGTCACATACACCCTTTAGTCCATACATCTTCACTTGTGTTTATTGTAGAGTCCATTGGTCTGGTTCCAGGCCTCTGGTTTCGACCACACTATCGATGCTGGGCCCTCACCAGGACTCTTCCTGGATATTCTGTTCCTGTCCTGTGTTGTGGGGATCCACATAGCAATTCACAGATGAGGTGGATGTCAGGGTGGGCCAACTCAAAGGCCTGGTTCTGGGTCTGGGTGGTAGCTGGGTTGGTTTATCCCCCAGCTCATCCTCGTTTTTGCTACCCGGGTGAGCTCTCCAGCACTGCCCCAGCTAGCTCACCCAATGTAGCAGGTGGCAAGGAGCAGACGGGTTCTGCTCTCACGCACTCAGGTCTGATCCACCCTCACTCACAAAAGGGCCGGCTTTACTGTTTTGCCCAAACAAGGTGCAGGGACCACTATCCAGACTGCTGCCGTTGGTGAGGGGCATGGCCAGCTCTTCTGTTTGGATGCCCTGAGGCCGGCTCTCCTGACTGCTATAGGTGGCAAGGGGTTTGGGGGTGGGGAGGAGGGAGTATTCCCTTCACCCATGCCACCACATGGCATATGGGGGAGGGGGAGGGAGGGGGGACAGTTTTCCTGCTCTCAGGCCCACAGGACCAGCTCGCCTGCACCCCATCAACAGGGTCAGCTCTACTGTTTGCCCAAGCAAGGCGCAGGACCAAGCGCTGCAGCTGGTGAGAGGCCTGGGAGAGAGGGGTGGCTGTCCTCTCAGCGCCCACTCAGCCCAAACAGCTCATGCTCCATTTCTGTTCACCTCTGACCGAGAGGCCTGGGGCGGAGCTGTGGCTGTCTTCCGTGCGCCCGCCTGGGCCTAAAAGCACCAAATAGCTCGTGGCTGATTTATCTCCTTCAACTTTTTAAAACTGAAACATGTCAGCAACTCAAACGGAAATGTTAAAAAAATCAAACATTCTAACACAACACAATTCAAAGAAATACTAATTTAATACTTGCTGAAAATATTGAAAGTCTTTGTTTCCTGTAATTAAAACCATTAATGTTTCTGCAAGACCAGAAACCTTTGTGTGTATAGTAAAACCACTGTATTGCATCATAGATTAGTCTAGAACCTGGGCGCAGAGCTTTGTGCAGCGTATTTCGGCGCTGTGTGGTGATGGCGCGTGCTGTTCAGAATCGAGACTGCAGGGAAGCGCAAGGCGGCGCAGGCGAGCACCGCCGGGATGCTCAGCATTCGGTACATACTTGACTTTGAATTAATTTCTGTTGTTGGACGTTCAGAAACCTATTGCCAGCTGTCAATTTCCTCCTAACACCCACATTTAATTCTTGGTGGACACCCGCGTGGGGTCAGGAGCCACAGTTTAGCAGCTGGGTGTTAGAGTTCAACAAGGTTTCAGGCTCTCCCAGGAAATGGAAACGGATGGCTTGGTTGAAATGTTGTTTAAATATGAGTTTTTCATTAGAAAAATGTTTGAAGTTCACTATTCTCTAAGGAAAAAATAATTCTGAGGCAGGGTCCCACTCTGAAGCCTAGGCCGGCCAGGAAAGCACCATGTAGCCCAGGCTGGACTCAAACTCGTGTCGATTTGGAACCTCACCATTCCAAATGCTGAGATTATAGACAGAAGCCATAAAACCCAGGTGCTATCTGGAAACTTTAAGACAAGTCATTTAAAAAGTAATAAATGTGGAAATAAGTTGTTGCTCCCACTCAAACTCACAAAATCCTAGTGGTCTATCCACTTCTCCACTGCTGAGAATTACTTCCACACCACAAATGGAGAGTTTTCAACATACGCTTTGCTGGTATCGATTGTGATAAACATGGTATTCTTTTCTAGATCATTCTAGTTTATTCTATTTCTTTAATCTGCTGTTTACATGAATTGACTTTCAAATATTGAGCTAACCTACTATTCTCATTTTTAAAAAAGAAAACAAACAAAACTCTTGGTTATCTTGTCTTCTTCTCCTGTTGCCATGATGAAACACCCTGATTAGAGCAACTTAGGGAGAGGGTTTATCCGGCTCACTGATGGGGTGGGTACAATCCATCACGATGAGAAGCAGCCAGTCACACTGTACCACAGTCAAGAAGCAGCTCCCTTTCTCCGCTTACACAATCCAGGATTCCAGGCAGAGGATGGTGCCACCCACAGTGGGCAGGTTTTCCCACGTCAATGCAATGAATCAGGATGCCCCTCCACGCATGTCCAGAGGTCTGTCTCTAGGTGATTCTAGATGCTGTCTAGTTGACAACTGCCATGAACGATCACAGTCATACTCCTTTCCCTTTTTAAATACGATGCTGGAATCAGCTAAGTAAGATTTTGCTAAGGTTTATTGTAGCTACAATTATTTTTATATATTATATGATGTGTGAACTGGGGAAGGGAGGCCCAGGCCCCACAGCACGTTAGAGGCCAGCTCTCGGAATCAGTCCTTCCTAGCCCCCTTCACGGCAGCTCTGTTTGTCAGGCTGATATGGCAAGGTTTACCAGCTGAGCCATCTCTCTGGCCCTGTGCCAGCTACGGAACTGTAGCACCTTAGCGCTGCCTTGCTCATTCCTGATTGAGTGATTTATGACTTTGTCCTCTCTCTTCTTAATGAATCTGACTACAGCTTATTGATTTTGTTCATCTCTTCCAAATGCCAACATTTGATTCCAGTATTTTCTTTATAACTTTTCTTCCCAATTTCATTCTTCTTCCCTTTCCTCCACTGCTTCGGGTTTAATTTGCACCCTGTCTCTAGGTTACTAAGATGGGCAGATACCTCACTGGTACATCCATCTGTCTTCCTTTCAGATATAAACAATACCATAAATTTCTCTCCACACCTCACAAAGGGGATCATCTCTAGTCTTCTCAACGTATTTTATGACTTTACTTCTTTCTTCCTTTTGACTCGTGGATAATTCAGTACTGTCATGTTCTAGCTTCACATATTTGTGAGTTTTCAGGTATATTTTTATTACTGGAGTCTATTTAATTCTGTTAATGAGAATAGAATTGTTTTATGGTCCCCATGGGCAAAAAAAAAGAATTGTTTTATATGAGGTTATTCTAAATATGCTATATTATCCACCATGGTAGATGTCTGATTGCATAAGAAAGTCGTATATACTTTGTTGTCCGGGACTAGAGTGACCTCTGATGCTGACTGTGAGTGAAGGCCAGGTCTTCAGGACTCACTGGTTATCTGTGCTTGTTCCACTGAAAACTGCAGGAACGGCACTAAAGTCTCCAGCTACACAACTATGAACTTAGGGCTCGCTTACCAAATCCTGTTTTCTGAAGACTGTTGTCATGTGGGCACAGATTTAGAGTCCCAGCACTATTTTGGCTGCAGCACCTTTATCATTAGGGTGTCCCTCCTCATCCCTGGTACTACTCCGTGCTCTGAAGTCTGTCTAGCTACGTGGTAGTCATTCCACGCGTCTTCTGATGTTTACATGGTATTACCCTTTTTAATCCTCTTCTTTTAAGCTACTTGTAATTTTATAAAGTGATTAGCTTAAGTCAGTTGAGAGTCTGGTGTGGAGTGGAAATGGCTCAGGAGCCTCCATTCCTAACTGAGGTGCAATGGACAGCTGATAGCTTCTAGGGGAGGAAGAGCCAATTATCTTTAAGGGTTTGACACTTGGTAGGCCACACCACCCCAATGGACGGCCCCGCACTCAGATATTGGAATCTGTGGGTTAGGGAGGAAAAGGACAGTGTAGGGAGAAGGGGCTGGAGCTGAAGGAATTAATGAGGGCAGGAGCTGAGGATGTCCAAAATACACGGAATGAAATGTATTTAGTACAAACACATTTCAAAGAACTCAAAGGACTTAGTGACAATGTTACTAAAAATACCAGATATGGTATTGTGTGCTTGTAGGCTGGGTTGCTCACAAGGTTGAGGGTGGATCACTTGAGTCCAGGAGTTAGAGACCAGCTTAGGCAACAAAGCAAGAAAGTATTGTTTGGGGGGTAGGGAAGAGAAATGGAGGACAGGTGGCTTTCTTTTAGACAACGTAGAGCTAGGTCTTCCTTTTTATTTAGTCTGGCAATTTCTTTTCATTAGTGGACAGTTTTGGTTACTAAGACTTTGCCGGTTTGGATTAAAATATGCCACTCTGCCACTGATTTTGTTTTCTCTTTTGTATTTTTTTATTTCTGCTTGTTTTTGGATCAGGATTAGTTTTTTTTAATAATTCCATTTTTATCTCTACTACTGACTTATTTTAAAAAGTCAATAGTTGTTATAAACTTCATACTATTTGGCTTTAATTATTCATTATCTACCTTCAAGCAACATTTCTTATCTAAGTACTTTATAGTAGCACACCCTCGGTCCTCATCATTTGGGCCACACGTGTGACTGCCTTACACACTTTGCTTTAATTTGCTATGAAACCACAGTACACGGCCATCATCATCTTAGCGTGTCTGAGAGTAAGGCACCAGGTAACGATGATCACTCCTGTATCACTAAGGACACAGAAGCGGGAGGATTTCCAGCTCAAGGCCAGCCTTACCCACATAGCAAATCCTATTTCTAAAACAAAAATTGGCTACAGATTACAGGAAATACAAGAAAGCCATCTCTTTGGGGTGAATGTCGTGTGTATTACATCAGAAAGTCATTCCGAGAAAGCAGTGGGGGAAAGCAGGCATTTTTATCACCAGAAGAGGCAACTCCCAGAGAGCCATTTTGATGAGCAGGGACAAGGCTACTTAGAGCCCAAAGCTCAGCCCTGGCTGCTGCATAGCTTCAGTGGTTGAGTGTTTTTGAGAAAATGACAATTCTGTAATGCATAGTTTTCTCTACCCTGTGCTAAGTGTGGGGGTGACAATGTCAAACTGAAATCCTCTCCAGGAGTTTTGTTGTTGCTCTTGGGTTTCACAAGCTATTTATAATGGGAAGGCAAAGAATCAAGAATTGCTAAAATATTCTTGAAAAAATCGAGATGATAAACACATCAGTGAGTTAGTTATCAGTATGGAGACAAACAGATAAACCAGATGAGAACAGAGGCTAGACAAACAGCCACAGACTTTCTATAGAAGTTGGTAGTGAAGGACAAAAGACATTGGCAGTGGCACTGATGTCAGATATTCATAAAGAAAAAAATCCGAAGTGTTTCCACGGCCCTCAGATATGTCGCAAGAGTCAATAGTGGAAGGAAAAGTCTGGTAAGTTTGAAACAGTATAAGATATTTTGATCAACAGAAGTTGACATTCTGAGAAGAAACGGCAAGTCACAGAATTCTCAACATATAGAACGGACAAAAGAGCCACACTAAGAACACATAAGGTGTCAACAACACAATTCCAGCAAAACAGGAAGAAAGCTGGCAGAGCTCGACACAGAAGAAGCTTCTCGATTAGCCAGTAAGTGTGCATAAACTTGTTCAAACTCATCTGTATTTGGGGAATTTCAAGCCAAAACTCAATGACGTATCAGTTAACTACTGTCAATAGCTCGTAAATGAACAAACCAACAGAGATCAATGCATAGACACCAAGGAATTACCTAGGAACGTTCAGAGTGGACCAACTCGAATGGCCACCTTCAGTGCTTTGCTGTGTGTGTACTGAGTTCACGACAGCCCCTCCAGCCTCTTCAAAAAGCTTCCAGACCAGTGGGTACAAGCGTTTTCCCCAACCCTGGCAACCTGAGGCTGACCCACGGGGCCTAACAGTGGAAAGAGAAAACTGATTCCCACAGCTTGTCCTCTGACCTCCGAATGTGCAAGTTCACGCGAGTACACACACTCACAAATGCACAGCCCATGTGTGCACCGAACAAATGAACAATCATTTTTTTAGAAAACTTCTCAGCATTGGTAGACGTACTTTTCAGTAGCAATGCTTGGGAGTGGCAGGGTTATCAGACCACACTTACAGTCAGTTTTAACATTCCAGGACTCACAGGTTTTTGTTTTCTTGAAATGGGGTAGGAGTTTGGGGGTTATTTTTTTGTTTGGAACTGAGAAAAAGAAAACACTGGATGGAGGTAAACGCTGTAGCTTTAGCACAGACAAACTTACCTCAGAGGACACGTGACCACAGTGAGCCATCAAATTCCCTAAGTTCAAGTTAGCAGGAGGCACCTACTCAAGAGCATAGATGGAGAACTTTGGGTTTCCCTGTGGCCTGTCTAAGAAATCTCCAGGTCTGGCTGAAAAGGAAATGCAGAGGTTTGGGAAGAGTTTTTCCCCTAAGTAAGGTCATTTTTTCCTTCCTGGAATGGAACAGCGAGGGAGCTGACTTTTCCTCCTGGACAGTGAAAGTTGATGAGGCCTAAACATCCACCTTCGCCAACAGGCAGACAGCACACTCTGGCGTCCTCTGAGGACGGCTCCTTGAATCGTAACTAGCCAGAGGCAGTTTTCGGATGGACTCACATCCTGGCTTTCTGCTTCTGTTCTTCCCCCCTCACACCTATCTAAGCTCAAAGCCACCTCCTCTCCAGCAGCATTTTCCTCGAGGCATCTGCAGACATCACAGAGTGCAGGATGTGGAAGCAGGAGACGGTATTTGCTGATCTTACGAGGGATGCCTCCCCCATTTCCCCATCAGGCTTGTTCAATCACAGGGCACAGCTTAAGGCACCCCTGATGCCTACCCCAGTCTTCTGTTCCAAAGGGAAGTTTGGCTTCAGCAGTTGCTTTGCCCCCCTTAGTAGAGCAACAATAGACACACAAAGAAAAAAAAAGACACAAATAAATATCTGCAATTTGAAGCCTTTGCTGTCTTTTTAGTGATCAGTAACGATTACTGTGCATCCATGAAGAAAGTTCAAGAGTTAGTATGGATAGCTTGGTCCAAACATTTCATCTTATATACAGATTTCTTTTAAATCAATTTTTACTGGTTTTGAGATTAATACAGATTTACATGCAATTTTAAGAAGCAAAACAGAGATTCTATGTGCCTGTAACTCAAGTTCCTTCAGTGAATAATATCTTGTAAAACTGTAGTACAATCTTGAAATCACAAAGAAGCAATAAAAAGCATACTAGAGAAGCCTTCCATCAGCCAGGCCTGGTGGCGGAGGCCTGCAATCCAGCTATGCAGCAGGCTGAGGTAGGACATCGCAAGTTCAAGGCCAGCCTGGCTTACACAGCATGTTCAAGGTCAGCCTGGAGACCTTGCGAGATCTTGTTTCAAAATAAAAAATAAACAGAGGGCTAGAAATATAGTTTGGTGTAGAGCCCTTGCCTAGCAAGTGTGAAGCCCTGAATCCCATCTCCATCACTGCAGCGGAGGGGGGGGAGATACTGCCATCCTTACTAGGATCCTCATGTTGCTCCATCACTGCAATGGGGGTACTGCCATCCTTACTAGGATCCTCATGTTGCTCCATCACTGCAGCGGGGGAGGATACTGCCATCCTTACTAGGATCCTCATGTTGCTCTTTTCCAGCCACTCACTCTTCTTCTCCAGCCTTTCTCTACGTGGCTACAAGCTAATCTCTTGTCCTTTTCATTGCAAAAGCATTTACAAGTGGGCCATATGATTCACCATCTTACAAGACTGTTGTATAACTAGCCAGTTTTCTCATTTTCAGCTGTGGAGTACCATCATGGTGTAGATGTTTTATAGCCATGAGTACCATCATGGCATAGATGTTTATAACCATGAGTACCATCATGGTGTAGATGTTTTATAGCCATTAGTACCATCATGGCATAGATATTTATAACCATGAGTACCATCATGGTGAAGATGTTTTATAGCCATGAGTACCATCATGGCGTAGATGTTTATAACCATGAGTAC
>LOJH01063091.1:2823-13594 GCA_001685095.1 Ellobius talpinus
TCTATCTATCTATCTATCTATCTATCTATCTATCTATCTACCTATCATCTATCCTCTGTCCATCAACCACCTATCATATTCCTCTTCATATCTTTGCCATTAAAATAAACTGATTTTGTGTCCATGTCAAGGCTCTTCATATTCATATTAAGATACAGGATGGATGTCGACAAATATGCCTTGTGGGATGTATGCATATGCACTTGAAGAGAATATTACTGATTGATCTCAACCCCAAACTTATGACTTGAATCAACGATTTTCCTAAAACTAAAAATCATAGTTATATTAAATCTACTGATGCACTGGACTAAGATGCATTGCTTGGCATCTGTATCCATCCTTTCAATTTTGATGCATGATTGAACACATGTAAAGAGGTGAAGACAAAGACCCTCATTAAGTCCAAATTAGTGTTCCTCTAAAGCTTTTCCTATTTTATGATATTTTGATGCACTTTAAAATAGAGTAAATTTGAAGAGTTCTTCAGTGTTTCTGATTCTAACGATGGATAGCTAAAGCCAGTTCTCAACAGAATTATGGCAGTGAAATAATCGAGCAATTATATACTGCTTGCGCGCATCTATTTCCATGTTCTTCACAAAGGTTGCCTCTGAAAAATAGGCACTTAATGAAATTCTTAGCTCAGGCCACAATGACTTCTTTGACAGAGTGAAGCTGTTAGGGAGATGTAAGTATAGCCATTATAAACCGGTCATGATTAATAACAGTGTCTGATGAATACATAGCGGCTCTTTGCTGAACTGATGGTGGGTGATTATACAGCGGGACTGTTGTCGAACGCTCCCGTATAAATTAGATGAATAGATTCCTTGTTAAGAATTTTAAAAGGCAAATGATATTGACTACATTTATATGGCTAGAGGCCAAAGAAATGTTATTCAAATTCAAAGCTAATGGGATATTATAAGAACAGTACATTTCTAGATGGGCATGTGAATTTTGAACCAAGTTTTATTACTTTTTTTCCCTTGAGGCATCAGACAGAGATTTTGTCCTGAGTCACAAGCAACACATACTACAAAAATCTCTGAACATATATTAAAATGTCAGTCACATGACACATGAACTTACAAAATGCCCTTCGTTTTTATTTCTTTAAACTAACTTTCTTAATTTAGCAGAAGAGCAGTGAACTTCAGTGCGTCTTTATACTCTGCTCTTCGCCATCTGTCTCCTCCATGGCCTTCTCTATTCTGCAGCCCAGTCTCCTCTTACAGCCCCGCCCACCCCATAGCTCCTGTTCGCTCTCATTTCACACACATAACATCAGCCATCTTTGGCCTTGTTACTTGACCTTCTGATGCTTTGAGAAAACACCATGACCAAAGAAGGCTTTGTATCTTATCGTTTCAGAGGAAAGGAGTCAACAAATGGACAGCAGAACCAGGTGAGACAGAGCAGGAGGTGAGTGAGGTTGCCGACCTCCACAGCTCACTCCTGTTGACGCACTTCATCCCTCCAGTCCCAATGAGACGAGCTTCTCCTGTCTGCCTCCACCTCCGAGAAGTTCCATAACCTCCCCCAACATTGTAATCAACTGAAGGCCAAGGGTTCAAACTCTTGAGCCCAAGAGGGACATTTCTCATTCAAATGGCTCAACCCTGCCCCTTAGGTCAGATCTTTTCTTTCCCTCCAGGAGTCCTGAGAACATGTTTCCTGACACACACAAATACACACATAAACTTTCAAAGACTCAAAGTAGTTAGAACACCTTAGGAAGAAAATATTAATATTGAAAGAGATTTTAAAAACAATCAAATAGAGATATAAAGTTCATTGGCGAGAGGACATAGGGCCAGGAAAGTCATGAAAAATTTGAACATTTGTCAGAGTCTAGAGTTTTGTTCCTTATGTAAGCAAAAAAATTCACTAGTGCCTTTTTGAATCCAGTTCAACTCAGTTAACATAAAGATCCTAAGTTGCTCACATATCACTGTAAAGGTAATGATTTTATATTTCTTTGCAGATGAATAAAATTCCATTTTGCATATGCCCCATTTCCTTTACCCACAGATAGACATCTGACTGCCTCTGCTTCCTATCTACTGTCAGAAGCCATGGATGTGCATGTGTAAATCAGTATCTCTACCATAGACTTGCGTTCTTTGAGGAGAATCTACAACATAAAATGACATGGTAGTTTAATTTGTAGCATCTCCAGAAGCCTCCAAACTGGTTTTCCACAGTGTCTACACAGTTAACATTTTCACTAGTAGCGAACAAAAATCCTCCCTGCCCACTTCTTTACCAGCATTTTCCGTCCTTTGCTTTCTTGGTTTGAGTCCACCTGATGTGAGATGGACAACCAAGGGTGTCAAATACAAAACCATGGGAAACAATGACACCACCATCCCCAACCTGGGAAGACGTGGTATCCACATGTACAATGAAATAAGGAAACTGTAACCATAGTGAAGAAACAGCCCACAGGGTGGAAGAAAAGTCATTGCAATTACCCACATGGCATCAGGTTGAAGTCTGGAATCTATATAGAACTTCAAAGATTAACCACCAAAAAAAAAAAAATTCAACCCCCAACCCCAATGAGGTTGATGAACTGAGTATGAGTAGACATTTTCAAAAGAAGAAACATTAATGGCCAATATAAAACTTGTAAACAGTGTTCACCCTCTCTAGCATCAGGGGAATGCAAATTAAATATAGACATTTCTTTCTAAAGGTGATGACTGACTCTCGGGCTTCTGAGTCTCCTTGTTGCAGAACGTTTATAAGAACTTACCTCACAGATCGGATATGTGGGACATCCTGCTGTTTCCCAACAAGCTTAAACAAGAGAGGTGCTTTTCACCTGGACCTGGAAGACTCAAAGAAACCCCATGGACCTTGCTTCAGAAAGACAATAACTAAATTCTTCCTCAGGTATGATTGACACGCAGGAGGTTGCTCTGTAAGGCGTCCTAAGCGTGAGCATCTCGCATACTCTTCTGATAACGCGATCTGTCTTTGGGAATAAATGAGCACCGAACTGTTCTTAAAGATGGTTTAGTAGGGAGAGAGCAAAACCCCAAGAGAAGAACCTGTACCCTGTGGGTAGAGGTGGTGCATAGACTGAGTGATGCTCTTTGAAAAGAGGTTAAACCATTAACATTTCAAGCCATCCTACATGCTCAAGAGTTCCTGCTACGCACACCTTCGCCCTTCAAGACTGGAGATAGATTCTAAGAATAGTTCTCTGCTACCAGGGAAGCCTGAGCTCCCTGCAGCCGCACATGGGCAGGTCCACAGAGGCTGCGCTGGCTCTAAGGCATCTCACAGGCTCCTTTCCCTTCCCGAGGCCTGGGTCCAGCTTGTGTCCCAAAAGCAGCTCTGAAGCCCTCTCCTCTGAAGCCAGTGTTGCTGGGTGTTCATCCTATTTCAATAGCTACCAAGGTTGTTTTATTTTTCCTTGAAAATGTTTCCTGTACTTTTCTGAAATTCAATTTCTGTCAAGTATCCTGATGTGAAAACAGTTAACCTAATGAGCTTTAGCACCTTAAAGCAACATTTTCCAGCTGGGTGGTGGTGGTGCAGGCCTTTAATCCCAGCACTCAGGAGGCAGAGGCAGGTGGATCTCTGTGAGTTCAAGGCCAGCCTGGTCTACAAGAGCTAGGTCCAGGATGGGTACCAAAGCTCCAAAGCTACAGAGAAACCTTGTCTCAAAAAATAAATAAACAAATAAATAAATAAAAAAGTAACTTTGGTCTGGTTCTCGGTAAGCAAGCAAGAGTGGCAGTTTCTGTAAGGCTGGGAGGTCATGGGTTTATCTAGCTAATAATCTGAGTTTAGGAAAGGAATAGAGGGACAGATACTAAATCTTCCTTCCATTTGTTACATAAGAAAGTTCCCAGACTCTGTTGACATTTAGATGAAATGAAGAAAACAGAAGAGAATTGAAGGTGAAAAGCCTGCTGGGTAACCAGGGGCAAGCATGAGCCCTAATTCTGCATTATCTTTTTGCTCATTTCCTTTACAAACCAAAATTCCAGACATAAAGAAGAGGAATAAATCAAGGGAAAAGTTTAAGTTTCATTATCACATAGGAACGAGGCAGGGGTTTTATTGTGTTTACCAACTAAATGGCAACATCCGTCTATTACTTAATATTATTCTTGCTAAATTGCGTGGAACCTAATTGCAGCCGTAGGTAGGCTGCCTACCTCTTAATTTAGTGGGGCTCATGAGTAATAGTTAGATGGTTGAGCAGATCCCATGATTTTCTTGTTTTCAATTTCCTTGCCTACTTTTCCTCTAGTATCGTGACTAGAACACTATTGTCTAATCCGGCCTTTAAGACCTGGTTCACCTTTGCCTTGTGCATTCTCTTGATGGAGAGAACATGCTATACTGTGTGAGCACATGCTCTGTATGGGAGCTGAAGAGCCTGGTTACACCTCATAGCGCCTTTCCCCATGTTTGACCATAGATATGGTCTCTTGAATAGAACCCTTTCATCGAAGGGGTGACCACCCTCTGGCTCTAAGGACAGACAAACTTAGTTTATAATTGGTCTTCTATCTTCACGG
Source organism: Ellobius talpinus (assembly GCA_001685095.1). Taxonomy (NCBI): domain Eukaryota; kingdom Metazoa; phylum Chordata; class Mammalia; order Rodentia; family Cricetidae; genus Ellobius; species Ellobius talpinus. The sequence goes on from LOJH01063091.1 coordinate 7,371, forward strand.
TTCATTAAGTACAATGTAGAGTCATTTCACTGTAGCTGGTGACCCTCAGAAGGGTCTGACTATGACATGGATGCCATGGGTCTTATGTTTGTCTGAGACAGGGCATTCAAAGCAGTGCCTGGAAAGGAAACTAACTAGCATGGAGCTCTCTGTGCTAAACAAATAAAGAGTCCCTGAAACCTGGAGTAGAAGAACTGGGCATTTAAATAGCTGTCTAGACAAATAGAAACCAGAGGTAATAAATCTATAATGAACAGATTTTAAGAATTACAACTGTGTTTTGCATAATAGATAAGTGCTAAAGCTGCCTTCCTGAATTGATGAGGAAGAATTCTGATAAGCCACTTCAGGAAGATTGGCTACTGAGGATGGAACTGGCAAGAGGAGCTCACCAAGTCTAGGGCGTTCTGTATCAGAAATGTAAAGAATTAGTGACAGTGGCTCTCTTTGCGTATTCATACCCAAAAGCGAGGAGGAAATGGATTTCTGTTTTATTGATGATATGTTTTTTAAATTAACATGCTCACTAATAAAGTACCTTTTAATTCAAAAGCACTTTCTTTTCTGTTATCATTTAGTCCTTCTGACTACAGAAACCAAATTTGTTTTAAAATATTTCCGTAGGTGAAGAAAGGCCTATTTTAATAGTCCCTATATTATTTACAGATGCACTCTGTATTTTCAGTTACACGTCTCTACAGTATGCTTAAGAAAACCATGCTGAAAACTCCCTTCCAGAACTCTTAAGTAATTATGAAAGTTGCCTTTTGCTGTTGTATCTGTCTGGGTCATACATTCTTCTTTACATTCGTTCAAATTACAGCAAATACAGTCCTACCACTTGCACTGCTGGAGGAAGAGATGATGTGGAGGAGACACTCCTGCTTCTGTCACTCAAATGAAGGCTTATAACTAGCAAAGACCATGTTTGAAAGATGTTGCACTGTCTTTTACATTTCTTCAATTTCGATAAAGTTATTTTTTTATATTTTATTTGGTTTTGTATGCATGTGTGTACAGTTTCCTTTGGTGGACATAAGAGGGGTCAGATCACCTCAAGTGGATGCTAGGACCTGAACGGGGATACTCTAATAAAGTAGGAAGTGCTCCTAGCTACCAAGTATTTTCTAACTTTTGGTAAAATTGTGCCAAAGGAAACATCAATACATTTGGAATGCATGAGTGTTAACAAGATATCAGAAAACAGTCCAATTTAAACTACATCTTCAGGCTTTCATTTAAAAGAAATTCCTGGAGGAACTTTCTTAAACATCCTGTGATTATTTAGGAGAATGTTCATTACTGTTCATTCTTCACAGTCAGTCACAGAGTCTCAAAAGCTCTGATGTTTGAGGGCAGCACTGCCCCACAGGTGTTCCTCATGATTGATGAGTTAATCACCAGAACCCTTCAGGATAACGGTGGATGCCACAGTTACTGAACAATCGGGGCATGTCTGGAGGCACCTATGATGAAGATTTCAGTTTTATTGATTATAATTAGTATAAATATAAATGTTGGGCTGGAGCAATGATTCAGTGGTTAAGAACACTGGCTGCTCTTACAGAAGACCTGGGTTAGATTCCCATCATCCACACAAAAGCTTGCAAACATCTGTAACCCTAGTTCCAAAGTTGCTCTTTTCTGGCCTTCATGGGCCCCAAGGACACCCATGGTATATGGATATTCATGCACACAAAACACCCTCCACCTAAATTAATCTTTAAAAATTTTAAAATGAACATAAGTATTAAGCATCTCATATGTCTAGTAGATACAGTATTAAATAGTGCATATTTAAGCTATTTATAGACCTCTGATCACATGCTCTACTTCCAGCTAGTCATCAGGAATTGCTTTGTTTTGATGTTTCACGACTTGGAACCAAGTGCAGTCATTCTAAAATTTCAATGTCACTCAAAGGGTTGCTGGCTGACTTAGCCAATTGATTCCTGCTACGTTGTACTCAAAATACTCCATGAAAACAACTTGCCATACTCAGTATATTAGTTGGGGTCTCTGAATACTTCCCGGTAATACCAACTGCTGAGTGACTTTATTTCTATGTGCTTTGGATACAGATGTAGACATTACAGCTTCGTAGCTGGACTTGGCCTTGAGGCCATTAGAGAAAGCAAAGCCAACAGCAGCAGTGCCTGGAGCTGCTGCCAGCACAGCACTGAAACTATACTTCATGTGTTAAAAGATAAATGATATAAAATAAAGTATAGAATGGTCAATGTGTAGACTAATAGCACAATTATCATTATCAGCATGGGCAAGCATTCCACACTGTAAGGCACTCCATGTGTTATATACTCTTCTTACATAAGGGCAGCTCCATAGGATTGCTCATACCAGCGTCCACACTAACACAGACATGACTAATACACAGAGTGCCATTTGAAGGCTGTACTCATATCACAGAGTTTCATAATAGCCCGGAATAGAGTATAACAAAGGTTTATTTATTTGGGGATAAACTCACAGTAAGGTTAGCGATCCACAGTCCTCTGCTTGTGCTGGGACCTGGAACCGAATCCAGCAGAGAAAGGGGCCCTGGCATCATCTGTACTTATAGTACATGAGACCACGCCCAAAGTGGGCAGGTATCTTAAAGGCTATTGGCTGAAGGAGTTCCCACAACAATGGCTATATGCCAACTTTGATACCACAGCATGACAACAACCTTTAGCTGATTATTTTCTACTGGGATCCTGCATTAGGTGCATATTCCATCACTGTCCAATATGTAATTATCTGGATATGCATGATAAGCCTCTGGGTCACAGACTACAAAACTAAGCATTTCATTATCTGCCCTGGACATCAGAGAGTCAGAGGAACTAGCTCGAGTTCAAATCGGGACCTGAGTAGCAGGATTTCTATGGGTGTAAATCCACTTCATACTGAGTCCTGAGCTGGAGTGGCTGAAGTCTTAGCCAGAGTGGGGCGAGAAAAGCAGAGTGAGTCTCCCTTATTCAGCTTTGTCATTCTAACCGGCCATTTCAGGGATTTGATGAATGTGAGAGACTATGATTGCTATCTGGTAACGGCCTCACTGCAGATGCAATGACATCTCCCCAACCATGTGGACATTCCATAACCAAGTCTACACAATGTTGACCATTATACCTGCCATTAAACAGTTTCTGCACAAATATACACAACCCCTCCCTGCCATGACCAATGATTAATATTCAGGCTGAAATGTCCTATTTATGTATTATTATTTTTATTTTTTATTAATTAAATTTTTTTATTTATTTTACATCCCATCACAGTTTCCCCTCCTTCCTCTCCTTCCTTCCCCCCACAACTCTTCTCTACCTGAACCCCATATACTCCTCTTCTGTCTCTTTTCAGAAAGTAGTCGGCCACCCATGGGCATCAACACAGCATTAGACATCAAGTTGAGGCAGGAACAAGCTCCTCCTCCTGCCTCAAGGCTGGGTGTAAAATGTCCTATTTAAACCCGTGAAATTTCTACTAAACCAATTGAATTTCACCAGCACTTTTCTGTTATGAACTGATGTGGTATTCCCCTCTGTATACTGTGATTACAATTAATGAATAAAGAAACTGCTTTGGATCTATAGCAGGCCAGAACTTAGCTAGGTGGGGAAAACTGAATGCTGGGATGAAGAAGGCAGAGTCAGAGGAGAAGCCATGGTTACCAGAGACAGACATGCTGGAACTTTGCTAGTAGGCCACGAGCCTTGTGGTAAAATATAAAACAATATAAATGGGTTAAATTAAGATTTAAAAGCTAGCCAATAAGAAGTTAGAGCTAATAGACCATGCAGTTATTTAATTAATACAGTTTCTGTGTGATTATTTTGGGTCTGAGTAGCTGGGAACAAACTAGCTAGCTACAATGAATTTTCTTTTTGACATTTAAAATTATTTGAAATTATAATCGAAGTACATAATTTCACCCCTCCCTATTTCTAAGTCCTTCTCCTCACATGTAACTCCCTTGCTTGCTCCCTTCTGAAACCATGGCCCTCTTTTTTCTTAGTTATTAAAACTTCAATGTGTGTGTGTGTGACACACAAAACAAGAATTTATAATCAGTATTAATTCCTTTTCTTGTTACTGCTGCAAAATACCAGATTGAAGTGGCTTAATGGAGGTAGCTTTTATGTAGGCCAGTGGTGAGGAGTCATGGAAGAGATCCAGGAGAGGGTGATGGATGTGCCACTAAGATCTTCCTGGCATCAGAAAAGAGCATGTCCTTCAAGCTCACCCTCAGGAGCCTCCTTCCTCCAGCTGGGCCCAGGTCCTGCAAATCCTCCAATCTCCCTAAATAGTACCACCCACTGGAGGCCCACAGTTCAAACATTTCACACTAGAGCTATCACAGGGTCATAGAAAAAAGTTTACCATGTGAGAAGATGAATAGCTTAGACTTACTGAGAAAAGGTAACATGAGGGTGCCGGGTCAGGGCCTCCTGGTTGCTGCCCAGGGAAGAGCAGAGTCACATGACATACAGTACAGCTGCTTGACAAAGATCCAGCAAAGCCGAGCTCCATAATGGGTGCAGAGTCACTTGTTCCTAATCCCCACATGTTGCGTGCTTGGGGACTTGTAATATTTGTACAATCTGGGGATATTGGACTGATGGGAAATTTCTTATGAATCATTTATGCCTCATCCCAGGAGCACTACTTCTAAGGTTTCCCAGGAAAGTCTTGAGTATACTGCTCCTCCTGGTTTTAGGGAGGTAGCCTTATCTTTAAAGTCTTCTTTACTCATTGGGGGTTGTGACACACATAAAGAAGCAGGAGATCTCTTTATTAGGCTTTGAGATATTATTGAAACATCTGCTCCTGTTCTTACTCAGGAACAAGATAATTAGAACAAAATAAAAGTCTCTTTCTTCTATATCCCCAGGCAATTATGTGGTATATACAGCAACAAAGTTAGATTAGCAGGAGTTTACCTCTGCCCTATGTGGGAACTTATTCTGATGGGCAAAGAATGGTGTGGAAAGCTGATGAAAGCAGAGCCTCCCTTTCTTAGAAAATTTAGCTTGGGCAGAGCCACTGTGGTGTCATATAACCAAGGAGCCAAAGAATGCCAGGTAATTATATTCTATAAATATGTACTAGGTAAATATTATACTATGCCAGAAATAGTAACTGCAACACCTTCGGCCTGACCATTAAGAATTGATAATCCATCGTCTTCTAGGGACATGACAATCTTCCCAGGCTGGATTGGGAAGTCTTTCTAACGTGCTTGAAGCAGCAAGAGCTACCTAGAAGTTGGATTATGGCTTGGTGAGTAAAAATGACTGGAAAAATAATTCTATTTTGTCATAATTTTTAATAATGACTAAAAGGTATGAAAGAGGAAGTGAAACACATGTTCAAAAATAGAAATGATATGATCTATGTTTTGGAACAACATGAATGTATTCCTGCTTGCTGATTTCTGTATAAATAAGAAGAGCTCTGTTTGTTAATCAGTCAGATGTGAGATTCTCCAGACCACCATGGCCTGGTTCAACCTCCCTTACCAACTCTTGACCTCCTCTCTGGACCTGGCCATTGCCAGGGCTGAGCCCCAGAATATAGCAGAGGATGAGACCCTGAATTGAATTTTAATTCTATTTGTTCATCGCTGTTAAATTATCCCTTATAGCATTCTCTTGACAAGACTTATATAAACAAAAGAAAGAAAGAAGGAAAGAAGGAAAGAAAGAAAGAAAGGAAAGAAAGAAAGAGAAGAAAGGAAGGAAGGAATAAAGGGAAGGAAGGAAGGAAGGGAAGGAAAGAAGGAAAGGAAGGAAGGAAAGGAAAGAAAGAAAAGAAAGGAAGGAAGGAATAAAGGGAAGGAAGGAAGGGAAGGAAAGAAGGAAAGGAAGGAAGGAAAGGAAAGAATAAAGGGAAGAAAGGAAAGGAAGGAAGGAAGGAAGGAAAAAAGGAAGGAAAAAGTGAACAAAATAAACAATTAAGACACGCCACGATGCTCAGGGTCATCGTGATGAATGCCACAGCAGTAATTTGTTCTACTAGGCCTAGTGCAGGAGAACATACATGGCACATGTTGGGAAAATACTATAAACGCATACAATTGTAATGTGTGAACATGTTCATCTAGTAATAAGAAATGAGTACGTGAACTGGGCGGTGGTGGTGCATGCCTTTAATCCCAGCACTCAGGAGGAAGAGGCAGGTGGATTTCTGTGAGTTCAAGGCCAGCCTGGTGTACAGAG
>LOJH01063094.1:0-10770 GCA_001685095.1 Ellobius talpinus
ATACAATTTGTGTGTTGTTATTTCGGGGTATAAGCTAGCCATGTGGGAGCCCGGGCGGGACGAAAAGCAGGCCTGAGCTCCCCTTTTCACTACACACTTGTGTGGCAAACACTGTCACCAGGTGAACCACCTTGCTAGCCCATCTTAACTGCATTTTAAAATCATTCTTTAGGTTGTTTAAAGCTATGTTGCATTTTAATTCCTCCAGGGAAACAGACAATAGTTTTCCACTTCATGATTTGCAGGAGAGCAGAAGGGTTAAAAAAAAATAAAGCCCAGCAACAGAACAACAAAGGAAAAAAGAAATGAGCTAGCCCGCCCAAGACTTTGCTCTCTGAGGGTGCAGGAAGTTAAGGAGCTGAGAGGTTCCGGTTTAAGTTCTGGACAGTTTGTGGCGCAGCGAAGGTTGTGAAAAGATGGGCATGGTAGCCCCTGCCTATAGTCACAGCAGACAGAGGACGGAGGGAGGGTTGCCCTGTGTTTGAAACTAGTCTGGGTTATGTGATTAGTTGTGGGCCAGCCTAAGCTACAATCTCAAAAATCTCTGTGCTCCCTAGGTCACGCTGGTGGGGGCAATCACACCCTCAAACTTAGAGTTTTCTCCCCAAATCAGCGATTCTGGTGTTGTTACAACTGGCTGGAACCCCAGAGATTGTTCATTCAAGTTTCCTCATTTTACAGACAGAAAGCCAGCAGCAGCAGTAGCTGTAATAACAGCCACAGCTCACACGTTCAGGCATTTAACACAAGCATACTGTATTCTAAGTACCTTTAAAGTATCCTATTACCACAGTAGTCCCTACTCAGAGGTAGGGTTTTTAAATTCCATTTCCAAGGTGGAAAAACTGAGGTGCAGTGATCTTCAATACACAAGGTAGTAAGTGTTGGAGCTGGGTTTCGAGCTCACTTGGTTCTGCATCCCATGTTCTCTAGAAGTCCTTCCATGAACTCTCAATTTGCTTTTCACTCTTTTCTGTATGTGAAAGAGGTGCCCTGCCTGAACGGGTGCTACATAGGGTCCCAGAAGCAAAGCCCTCTAGAGACAAAGTTCTAGGGTTTTGGCACTGGCCAAAGATTAGAGTTTCCCTTCAGTCTCCCAGAGAACACCAGCCCCCTCTAGGCAAACCTTTTCTCAGCCTGCTTTCCAGATGTGGCCCAATCTTCCCAAGAGGACCCGGTGGTGCCCTCCCCAAGTCAGCGCCTTTACCTATGGCCTGACGCCCCTGCTCTCTCACTCTCTGGCTTTTCTCTTGAAACTCGGTGGACTCGCTGCTAAGCTCGCATCAGAACACCCAGCATGACACGTTTCCCTCCTTTGCCATCAACAGTTGTACATTCTGTGTTCACCGTTATGGACACAAACTGTTTCTCAGAGTAAAAATAAATGGCAGAGATAACATGGCCGAATTAAATGCTGCTGCAAAAGACTGGGCCCCTCCACAGTGTTGCCAGCAGCCATTGGGTGAGACTGGTTACGAAATGGTACACCGACTGGCTGAATGAAGATGTTAGCTCACAGAAGATTATAGAAATACATGGAAACACTACCGTTGGCAGACCAATAGCATCGGTATCAAATTACCGCTGCATGGAGAAGCGTTAAGTAAATGACATCTCAAGTTGACTGGTACAGGTGGCAGAGTCCCACTAGAAGCCATTGGGTAGCACTGCATCCTCAAGCTACCTCGAGGACAGCTGAGATGAACGGAGACAGCATCTTGTGACTGACTGCAGCAAACCTGGACAGGCTCTTAGGAAAGTCCTTTGTGATCCACCTCACCTGCCTTTCAGCCGTGTATTTCCTACCTGCTGACCCTGCCGCACGAGGTGGTCACCTGGTCCTCTCTCACCACCGCTCCTTTCCCAACTGCTAACCACTATCTCCATCAAGACCCTGCCCTGCCTTTTACCTGAAGCTTTTTCACTTCTGGGCATGTTCTGGGTCCCAGGCGGTCAGATCACTTGCCATGTGGGCTTATGATTAATGGGGGATCTCGCCTTCTCCTTTTCTTATCCAGGGAGCTCCTTGAAAAGAGACTATGTCACTTAGCTCTGCATCTTCAGAGTCCAGCACAGGACTGGGATCATTTTATTTACTCAATAAATATCAAAGGAGGAAGGGAAGAAGGGACAGTCACAGCCTTTGAAACTATAGACCATTAGAAGCACAAAGTGTTCCTAACTGGAGACGGAAGCCCATTGTCTGGTGCCTTTGTAGTTCTCAGGAACGAGCTGTTTTCACAGGCACAGAGTTCAGGCCCAAACAGAAGCAAGGACAATTTTAGCAGAGAGAGGACTCTTTCCCACTTCCCTGCCCAATAAAGAGGCACAAAATTGCCCTGCGACAGATAGTGCCCTCCACTAACGCCATTCCCCAGCAGTAATTTGGTTAGCTGAATAATCACAAAACCCCAGAACAAAGAGGCACAAGGCATGCTGCTCAAGTCCCAGCACCAAGGTATTTATTTTATCAGGTGGCATAGCACTCATTAAGTGAGCTTCAATGCAGTCAGGCAGCATTTTGTTTGGTCATCCTCATCCGAGGGTCTTAGAGAAACCGGAAGAGAAAAGAAAGCCCCTCTCAGGGATTTTTCCTGATGGTACAAGTTTCACAAAAAGCTGAGTGCACAACTTGTAAAATAATAAAGCTTCGGTGCTAACCCAGGTTTCAGCTACAATTACCATGCAGAGAAAGGGTGACTTCTTGAGCAGCCTGAAATGTCACGTTCAGTTGAAGGGACTGTAGCCAATTAGGTAATTTCCACCAAATTGGGTCCATTAATACTCGGACATTATCTTGAGGGAGAAATAGAACTTGGTGACAAGGTGCAATGTGGCTTGTGAAATATTAGTTTTGGGCAATCACAAATCAAGATCCAAGTCTGTTAAATTATTCAGCATTCTTGACCTCGTTATTAACTGACTTTGTAAGGGGTTTTGCCCATATTCATATCATATTAGGGTTGAAGGAGTTTGGTTTTATTCCCTTTCCTCAGACATTTATTTCTTATTATATCAGAGAATAGATAATGAATACACTTTTATGTATATATGTATACATACATACATGCATATAAATATGTATGTGTGTATTTTACCACCTAAAGAGCAAGGGCGATGTCTATAGCTTTGTTTGATGAGCACAGACGGAGAGCAATTGCTCATATAGCAGCACACAACAGAAATATGAATAGCAATTATAAATCTGGCTCCCCTGCCTTTCTTTGCTAGCACATGACCTCAGGTAACACAGCAATCTTCCAACCAGACATCTGCCTTGGTTCACTGTGTTCTGAACAGAAAGCTGTAATTGGTAGCATATGGCTTCAGAAATGAGTCAGAGCGTCTAGGTCAAGCTTGCTTCTTCTGGAGGTGTCCCTAACATGAGAGCAAAGGTATTATTTTCCAAAAATGGGTGAAAGCCACAGAAACACTCCTGGAAGATCATGTTCCAAAGATGCTTGTTTATTCCAGTTTGTTCCAAAGATGTTTGGAACAATGATCCGTCAATGCTGACAGGATTTCTACAACCAGGAACCTTGTTAGATATTTCAAACCTTAACTCTACGTTCCTGTAAGTTTTGGAGAACTTTAATCAGCTGCACAATTACCCTCAGGATATTGTTAGCAGATATCATTTAAATTTAAGTTAAAATAATTCCAGAAGTCATAATAATGACATGGGTCTAGGATATGAACCCTGACTGACCCAGTAAAGACCTGAAAAGATAAAGCTTAAACCAAAACCCTTCTTTAAGGGATTTGGGAAAGAGAGAAGCAGGAGGATGACTGTTTGGGGACCCAGGGCTGGATAGCAATGCTTCTGTTACATAGACGCATTTTGTAATGTTGCTCACAAATCAGAACAAAACAAATCCTGTGAGCGCAGAGACTTAGGCTTCCATCCCATCCCGGTCAGAACCATATGGGAGCAGAGCAGGTGTAATGACTTCAAAGTGTTCCTCTCTGCAATTAACCCGGCTCCACCGCAGAGTGGAACCGGCAGCTCTCAGGCACTCACTGAAGTTGAGGATTTTTAGGCAACTATTCACAGACATTAAAATAATGTTTGAATTAGTACGAATCATAGTGGCCTAGATTCCCGTGCGCCCGAGGACCCTACTGTATCTCTTCCATGTGTGCGATCTGTCGGAGGGTTGTGCATGGTGAAGACTCACCAGAGCGCAGGGCAGGAAGGAGAATTTAGGTCAATTGCTGTTTGAAGTGTGAGCCCTTTTAACAGCTACTCAAGGCAGTGTGTTGTTCATGGACCTGTGTATAATAAAAGTGACCTGCGCTAGTTCTTTAAATACCACCTTTTGGTTGCAAGTGATCAAAGTATTCAGTTTGTGTAAGAAAAAAAAGAAGATCAAGAGAAGTTTCATCCATGTTCTTTCTGGAATCTATTAAGAAGGATTAGGTATGCAATTTACCTTTCTCAGAGTCTGGGCTTGAAAGTTGGAGTCTCCAATTCTGTCTCTTCCAGCTGAGCCTTTGCCTTTACCTATAAATAGAAGAGACAAGTGGTTTGGATGCCACTTCAGGATTTCTGGTATATATATACTGCATAGAGGAATGTATGAGGAGATGGAGGGGGATGCAGGGCATGTTGTGGACCCACTTCCTAAAGTTAAAAATGTGGATCATGCATTTGAACTATTACTCATTAGCACATAGAGAAATAAGAAGGCATAGGAAAAATCTGATAGAGTTTCATGCCTTTAGCTAACCAGACGGTACCCCAGGATGGATTCTCCCATTTTATTATTATTTATTGGGCACTCCTCGTATGACAGACACTGGATGTTTTGGTGAAGACAGCAGGCAGTAATTTTAATCTGACATCTGAGCCCAGGGAACAAAGTAATGTATCAACAATTCTTGGAACTTATGGAGACTGTGCACAAGTGTGGTAGATGAACATATTTAAGACATGAATGCAATTTTAGTGATTTTTTTAAAAAATCATTTTGTTTGGGTGCATGCCTGTAATCCTAGCACTTGAGAGGTGAGGGAGGGTTAAGGAGGTCAAGACATTCTCTACCGCAGAGTTTCCATGAAGGCTATCTTGGGCTACATAAGACTTTTTTTCCACCAACCAACCAACCAACCAACCAACCAAACAACCAACCACTACCAATAAAAGGTTTCAACATTTTAGAAAGTACAGAATTATAATGCAAGAAAACACCATCTTTGCCATTCTAAAGCAATAATCAGTACAAGTAACTTGCTACCCACCTCTCTGGATCTTCCCTCCCAACACACAAATATATATTTAAATATTTCTTACCAATGATGGGTAAGCTAGAGAATAGTGCATTTTGGATGCTAAGTGGAGTTGTGGATAAGAGTAAGGAATGGCATGAAGGCAGTAAGTCAAAGCAGAAAATAATTTGGTATGTATATTATTGGTTTATAAGTATCGTCTTATCTTGGCATGAATAAGGCCACTGACCTTACCGAAAGTCAACGAATAAACAGTTTCATGACTTTCAGATAACACACACATTTAATGTAGAAAACTGAAAAGTATAATTAACTGAAAAAAACCCAGAGAAGTCTCTCTTAATTAATGATATACTTCTTTATTTTTTATTTCCTTGCAGGGCTTAATAAAAATCATGTGGACTCAGTGACATAATGAACATAAGGAAAACCCATAGATCTTCAAGGAAAATAACATAAAAATTTAAATAGTGCTTTTATGGTTATAGAGTAATACTAGCTTATTAGAAACATTTTGAAAATTATGCAGATATATATATATAAAGAAAATAAAAATCACTCTGAGTCCTACAGTTCAGAAACAACATTTGCAAAGCTCCCTTCCAGTATGTGTGCACACAGACATGCCTTGAGGAAGGCTGCATGCTTTTTGGATGAGGAATGTCACCCGTGCATTTGAACTCATGCAGCTGAACCCTTGGCCCCTGTTGGTGGTGATGTTTGGGAGGGGGAGGTTGTGGAACCTTAGGAGGGGCAGCTTCACTGGAGGAAGCAAGTCACTGGGCAGAATTGGAGAGTTTATAGTCTTGCCCCACTTCCAGTTTGCTTGCTCTGTTGTGGTTGGAGTGAACTCTCAGCTCCCCACTCTGTTAACATGTCTGCCTCTTGCTGTGCTGTTCCTGCCATTATGGATTCCAGTCCTCTGGACCTGTAAGCTGGAGCAAACCTTCTCTTCCTTAAATCGATTTGTTACACTCCTTTGTCACAGCAACAGAAAGGGAACTAATACAGTCTGGAGGGAGGCAAATAAGCATGCACGTGTGTGCAAGTGTGTCTATATGTGCGTTGTGTAAGTGTTTAAAGGCTGAGTGGTTGTCCCTGCAACAAGGCAGTCAGGTTTCTGAAGTACTCTAGCAATGAAATTAGACTTTGGTTTTCCTCCCCCAAAGCCTACTTGGAAACTTAAGATGGATTTCAAAGATGAATTAGTTTCACCTTGAATTTCAACAGCTACTCAATGGTGAGAGCCAAGCACAGACTCCACTAAGCCTTGAGACCGCTCATTGTGAAAATCTGGATTTTAATCAGGTAGAAATGTAATTCAGGCTTGTTATTCTGCATCCCTCAAGATTTCAGATGCTGGGCCTGAAGGGACAGCTGAGTGCTTAAAAACACACACTGCTCTTGAATAGGACCTGAGTTCAGTTCCCAGCACCCACACGGGGTGGGGGTGGGGGGCAAAGTGCTTGTAAGTAACTCAAGCTCCAGGTGATCTGACAACCCGTGTGACCTCTGCAGGGACCTGCACTCATATGCATATACCCACACATGTAATACGAAATAAAAAAGCACATCTTAAAAAACGCCACTACAAATGCCAAGTAGAGCACGGGCCTGGAGAGAGGAGGCTATTGCAGGGTAGAGCAGGACAGGGCCCCTTGCTTTGTCTGGGACTGCAGTGTCCAGATTGCTCCGCACCAAAGCTCATTTACTGACTTGTGTAATGACTAACATAGTCCTGACACCCCCCTTTCCAGAACCTAGAAGGATGGGATAGTCTCTTGTGCACACACAGCCCAAGACCATTTTTTCCATAGCCCATCGGCCCACAACAAAAATGCCCAGGGGTGTGGAGTAAACAAGACCCTACTTTCTCACCTACCACTGTACAAACACAAGCCAAATGTTGACAATAGACTCTGCTCCTCACTCTGGTAGAATGTGAAAGTCAGGGTGCAGAAGGAGAAGTTCAAACTAGATATGGTGGTATACTCCTATGATTATAGTGTGTGGGGGGCTGAGGCAGGAGGATCAAGAGTTCAAGACCAGCTTGGGCTACATGGTGAGATTCTGTCTTTAAACACACACACACACACACACACACACACACACACACACACGTCTCCAGAAACTCACTATGAGGGCAGTTTATTGAAGAGCATTAAACTCTAGAGTCATTTGAGTCTTTCATTTGTTCACTCTACAAACAACGAGCCCCTAATTCTAGTGCTAAGAAAGCATCAAAGAACAAAATAGATGAAACTCTGTCATAGGGTAACATGCATTCTCACAACAGAGGAAAACAAACGCCGGAGGAGGTGGGAACAAAGTAGGAGAAGAAGACTTGGGACTAAGTAGGTGACAGATGCTATTTTAAGAAAGATGGCAGGAGGAGGGCTCACTAAGGGGACCCGGGAGTCAAGACACAAGAAGGTAAGAGAACGAGATATGGGGAGAAGAGGGTTTCAAAACGAAGGAAATCCAGTGCAAAGGCCTGGGGTGGGGGCAGGTTTGCAGGGTTAGAGAAGAGCGAGGACAGATGTGAGAAAATGAGGTCCAAGGCATGGGAGGCAGAGAGGAGAGGTGGCATGCTGAACCCCAAGCATTATGAGCACTTTGGCTTTCAGCTTTCTTGGGTTTGGATCTTGGTGTACCCGTGTGCCAAAGGAAACAAGTTGAGTGTCTCTCTGAACCCCCATTTCTTATAAAAATGGGGATCTTTTTGTGCCCAGTTATTTTGTAAAGATTTTTTTAGGTGTGTGTGTGTGCATCTGGGTGTATGTATGTGTACCACATGCATGAAAGTTCCTGTGGAGGCCAGCAGAGGGTGGAGTTCCTCTGGAGCTAGAGTTACAGGTGCTGGGAGCCGAACCTGGGTCCCCTGCAAGAGCGACATACACTCTTAATTGTGGAGTTTACTTTGAAAACTGAAATGAGATCATGCCTGTAAAATGCTAAGCTCTATGTCTGCCACACAGTGTGTTTGTAACAGACACTGGTCTCTTATTCCTCTGGGCAAAACTTTGTAAAGCTTATGTTCTAACTGTAAATGTACACACAAACACATAAGGGAGGGAGGACCGACAGTTACGGAAAAGTATGTGCCCAAGTAGATCTTCACTTTGTCAACAAAGAACCAGTCCCCCAAACACTAAAAGACAAACTCAGGAATTTGGAAGGTTGGCTGTAGACCTAGGTCGAATGAGGAACGACTTGGCTGGGTGAGCCATTAGTGAGGACTAGGGCATTAGAAATGCACAGGAGAATCTATCTCATTATTTCCCATTTCCATGGAGTGTGTAGTTCAAGGTTAGAGAAGAGTGCTATCTGTCCTTCTGGGGAACATCTGAGCACTCAAACAATACCAGATGAAATGATCTGCTTGCAAACTTTTGAAAACACTGCTACCTGCAGGGTTGAAAGGGGCCCTGTTAGATAAGAATCTGCTGTGTTAACTTTTTATGCGATGGGAGCAGCTTTTCTCTTATGTGCTGGTATCATTAGATTCCACTTGAGTTCACGAAAATCATTTTCTGTCTAAGTTTCTACTTGAACCCAGTTGCTATCGGAGTAGAGCATCCGTAGGGGAGGCAATTAGTTAGCTAGTTATCATGACTTTACTTACTTGGTACATTTTTTAGCAAATGGAGAAATGTCAAAAACCTAAAATAATTCTATAGAAATATGCAACCGACTCCTTTCCCCCATAGATCATTAGCTCTGTGGATGGGATTTCAAAGGCACTGTCACCTGCACCACCATCTCCTGTTGCATTATTATGAAGTTGTCCTGATTTGAAAGGGCCGACGGGAAGCATTTTAATAGAAATTATAGGGTACTTACTGTCAGAGGGCCAAGACCGTGCGAAGGCGTGAAGAGAGAACTTTCTCTGTAAGTGATGGCAGTGGAATCTAAGTTCTTGCCAAGACTATTAGTTGTGCCACCTTTGGATGTTCCCTTGGCTAAAGGCCCGTTTAGAACGCTTTAAAAAGTATTCGCCAAAGAGTTTCTCCAGGGGAACACTTCGCTTACAATCTGTCAGTGTTTTCTCTACTCTTAGGCACTGTTTGGCGCCTTTACCTGATGAACCGCCTCACTGCCCCAAACGCCCTCACGTTTTGAAGTGTATCTCATACAACGGGTGTTTGAACAAATGAATGAGAAAAAAAACTGCCTTCAGTTTTTGTCTACTTGTCTGTAGACAAAAATAGAAAATTGAACACCTACATTATATATTGGGTTTATAATATAAAATATACCTATCAAATTACATGTACACATGTACATGCACATGTGTGTGTACAGCAGTTATATGAATACAAAAATGTGTATGTGTGTATCAACATATATAAAGAGCTGGCTTTTTATAATGCCAACAGAAGTGATGAGCCATTTATCTCACACATGCTAATAAAATTTTCAGAAACATCCCTGGGCAGGCTTCATGTCATCATTGGCCTTTTTTGGATATTATCATCAGTGGTAAATATTTACCGCTTTAGAGTAGATTAGATTTCTAAAAATAGCTAGCTATCATTTGAGGATGCACAAGTGAAATAAATAGGACAAGAATCGGGGCAATGCTATTCTTTACCTGAAAACATACATAAAGTCATGAGTTTACTATTTTCTCTGTGGGTTATAAATTGCTTTTAAAAATAGAAGTTTAACTGAGAAGTAAACAACATGTCATATAGCCTGCCCACTTGAAGTGTATAAGTAGAATAGGAAACAATTATCATAGGGAACTTGAAGACATTCTCATCTTCACAAAGAGAAATGCTGTACCCTTTCATATCATTCTGCTCTCCATGACCTAACTTTTCCCTCAGTCCCAAGGAGCCACAGTCAGCAATATGTCCCTGCAGATTTACCTATTTTAGATATTTCATATAAATGGTGCTTTATGCTGTGACTTTTCTTGGTGCACTAATTTTGAAACATGTGTGATTCCTTTTAAAATGCTTTTATGTGTGTGTGTGTGTGTGTGTGTGTACCTACCACATTTGTGCAGATACCTTTAGAGGCCAGGGAGGGAGTCAGATCCCTTAAAACTTGAGTAACAAGTGGTTGTGAGCGGTCTAATGTGGGTGCTGGGAACTGAAATTGGGTCCTCTGACTGTTGGGCCATCTCCCTAGCCCTGATTCCTATTTTTAAATAATAATTCTTCCATTTCTTTGAGATAGTAACATAAGTGCATTATTTCCCATTCCCTTTCCTTCCTCCAAACCCTTCTATATGACCCCTTTCCCTTTTCCAAATCTATGGCCTCTTTTTTTTACTAATTTTTGTTACATATGTCCAAAATACATAAATACAACCCGTCCAGTCTGTATATGTTAGTTGTCTGTGTATTTTCAGGGCTGAGCATTCAGTATTGGATAACCAATTGTGCTCTTCCCTGGGCAAGACTATTTCTTCTGCTCTCAGCATTCCTTAGTTGCATATAGTTCTTTATGTAGAGCTGAGACCTCCTGGGCATCACTCACTTTAGTGTGTCTATTGTTTGTAGAGGGAGCTGCAGGCCTGCTTTTTGTCCC
>LOJH01063097.1:0-10769 GCA_001685095.1 Ellobius talpinus
CACCAGCAATGGATAAGTGTTCCCCTTACTCCACATCCTCTCCAGCATAGGCTACCATTAGTGTTATTGATTTTAGCCATTTTGACAGGTGTAAGATGGTATCTCAAATTTGTCTTGATTTGCATTTCCCTGATCACTAAGGAGGTTGAGCATGACCTTAAATGTCTTTTGGCCATTCGAACTTTTGTTGAGAATTCTCTGTTCAGTTCAGTGCCCCATTTATTAATTGGGTAAATTATCATTTTTAAGTCTTTATCCATTCCTAAAATTTGTCTGTTATAGCTCTTGATTCCTTTCTATCATTGAGTAATATTGAATTCTTTATGTGCCTGAGAAATCCAAATATTCTAAGGTACGTAGTTTTCAAATATTTCTGACATTCTGTAGATTAATACCTTACTCTGAGAACCTATTATTCAATATATTTATCAATTCTGTCATGTCATAAGAGAAAGAGAGAGATAGAGAGACATAGAAAGAGACAGAGAGACAGAGAATCAGAGAGACAGAGAGACTTTTGAAAGCAATAAATCTTTTTTAAAAAATAGTAGTGAATGCATAACGAGCATAATTTCCTCTGACTTGTGATGTGTTTTTTTCTTCCCAAACTAGTATGTTTTAATCACAAGTCACACAGGACCAATTTGACTATCTACTCTGGTGTTTGGATACTAGTTGGTGTTATAAATATTTATACTTTCATGGTGATGAGGCTGATGGCTAAGTGGGTAGAGGTACCTGATGCCTTTCACAACCTCAGATTAATCTGAAAGTAGAAAATGAAATCCTGAAAGCTGTCTTCTGACCTACACAGGATGCCAATGTCACATGAACATGCACAAAATCAAATAGTGAGAAACAAAAAGAAATAAATTTTAACCTTGGAATTTCTGTCTCATGAAATAAATCTTAATCCTCTCTCTCCTCTCTCTCAATGAACCACAGGAAATGGAATTATATTCTCAAGAATGTTATTTTTAATTTATTAGTTTCTTAACTCTGGATTTTAGAAACAACATAATACTCCATGAGCCTAATCATGGTGACCCAACCACACATCTACAGAAAACCCCACCATTATTTTTACTCTGAGAATTATCACATGGGTAAGCTTGTGGTAAGGGATATGCTTTTGTAATAAATGATAAAATCAAATTAAAAATTCCAATAGTTTTTATATTATAAAATATATAATTTTTTATATTATAAAATATAATATATATATAATATATAATTATAAACTTTCCAGTTATAACAAATATATTTTAATTGCTAAATCACAAATATGAAACGTGTAAGTATTTCTGGCAGTACTGAGTGAAATAAAATAATATTTATATTCTAGAAGCAAAATGTATCTTTTTAACATTATTGAAACAAAATTAAATTATCATTTTTATTTGGAAGGATTTTATTTTTCTAGTTTTGTTGGCAAGTATTCCATAAAGACATCTGTATACTACGAAATTAAAAAAAAAGCTATCAATGAACTTTTCTGCTTAATTAGTCTCTTTGAGCTGGATTACTAATAGTTTATAAACTCCATTCTTCTTCTCACCTACAAAAACACAGATACCCTTACTATGACCGATAGGAGAAAGATCTTGGAAATGTAATTCAGTACAGGGAATCAGAGAAGATTTTCATAACTACGATTTCTACTTGACAGATTATATATTAGATACATATTCTTTAGGACAGATAAATTAGATTCTGTAATGAAAATAATTATTTGAAAGATGTAAAAGATAGTTTTACAAGCAATTGAGATGCTTTAATTGGAAATGAGGCTAGTGTAAGATTTATAGACTATTTCTACATTTTGATTACATAATTAAAAAACAGCTCAAATGAGAAAGTTCCAGACAAATAACATATCAACCTGAAAACAATCAGACAGCATAGATAATTCCTTATGAGTATTCTCCACCAAGCTGTCATTAATTTCTTACAACATATCAAATCAAATCAGAAAGACATAATAACACATGAGGGGATTCTTGAGTACTGACTGATCTATAAAAGTTATTAGAAATTAATCAAAAGCATTGTGGTCATATGGAAGGCTAAGTACCAAGAATAATGGAAACCCATAAACAAGATAAAATGCATGTTTATGACTGATATAGATGAGTAATCTTTTATGTAGTCTATATTTACATAAGTAGGGAAAATAATTTCTACAAAAATACTAATAAATTGTGCATGACTGAAAATATATTTTGTTTATTAGGTTTATTTAACAAAACATAAACAAACTAGGTCAACAGAAGTTCGTGTTCCACCTGGTCTCACAGCTGTTCACTCCCAAAGAAACACACTTATATTAATTATATTATTTATAAACTATCCTGTTAGCACAGGATTATTATTAACTAGCTTTTACAACTTAAATTAACCCATAAATCTTGTTTACATTTAGCCACATGACTTTGTACCTTTCCTCAGTAAGGCATTCTTACCCTGCTTCCTCTGCATCTGGCTGATGAATAACTCTTTGCCTTTCTTCTTCCCAGAATATTTTTAGTCTCATTGCCCCACCTATACTTCCTACCTGGCTACTGGCCAAACAGAGTTTTATTAAGCTAATATGAGTAACAAATTTAACAGTGTACAATGCATTATCCTGCAGTATTCTCTTTTTTTCTTTTCAAAACAAGTATTCTGAATGTAATTGTCTCTGTTTAGCTTTACTTCTTGATCATTATCCATAACAACTTGGAACCAACACTATAAACAAAGACAAGCATTGATATCCATGTTTTTGGGGATGTGAGTATAGCTTTCTAGGCTACTTCCTGCTGATTGGGGCTGCTTATAAGCTTCTGAGCACCCAAAGAAAATTTAGGATTATGGTCAAGTTCTGACTGGAGTATCCTGTGAGACTGGATATAAGTCAGAGTAATCTTGAAGCTGTTCTGGATGTAGAGGAAAATGTAACAGAGGTGCTCTGAGACGTTGGATCATCTGGGCCATCCTCTCCTATCAGAGATTTTTTTCAGAGGGTCTTCCTTGATCAAAACTTACTTTTTCTTAACCTAGAATTAATACACAACCTCTCATTTCCTGTGGAATGAAAGCAAAACCTCTCCTCCAAGGTAACATATATTTTGACTTAAATTTTGAAATCAAGGAATTTTCAAAATGTATAGGTTGGATTAATCCAGCAGCATTTAAAATCAAATGTATTTTATCAGTTGTTCCTCAGCTGTTAAAATTTCAAAGAAAACACAATAACATACAGTTTCCAGACTCTCTATGCATGTCATATTTATGTGGCTTTATAAAATCTCTATTCTTTTATTTTGATTTTTTAATTTTTTGAGACAGGTTTCTCTGTGTACCTTTGACTGTTATGGATCTCACTCTGTAGATCAGGTTGACTTGGGCCTCACAGAATCGGCCTGAATATGCCACCCAAATACTGGGACTAAAGGAATGCATCACCACAACTAACTACTCTATTTCATTTTTTTCTCTTCCAAACCTACACACACACACACACACACACACACACACACACACACACATTGATTTTTGAGACACAGTTTCTGTGTAACAGTTCTAGGTGTTATGGAACTAGCTCTTGTGGACCAGACTGGCCTGGAAATCACAGAGATCCACCTGCCTCTGTCTTCGGAGTGCTGGGATTAAATACAGGTGCCACCACTGCTGGGCTAACCTACTTATATTTTTCAAACACATTTTAAACCATTTACAGAAAACTTTTTACATCTGAATTTGCCTTTGCTGTATATCTCTATCTTTTTCTGACCACATGAGTACTTAATCTACTAAGTAATATGACTAGAATGCTAGACAGCAGCCAAAGCTGCTGTCTTCACTGCATTCCTTTGTTTTTTTGACAGTCTAGTTCATAGTGGAGGTACTGGCAGGAGCCACATTTAATGCTACATTTCTGTGAAGTTTCTAAGTCCATTGTAACACCAAGAAGCATGCCATTGGCTGCTCATAAACATCATTGAAGTATTTGGAAGCTGAGCCTCTTTAAAAAATGTGGTTTTTGCAGCTCATGTTGAGTCCAGGTAGCCTCTCTTAAAGGAACAACACTTCTAATCACTTCAAGCAAACACCCTATCAGAGTAACAATAGTCAACAAGAAGCTGTGCTTGACTCTGTTCTTTTCTATTTAGAATCCTTATTTTTTTAAAAAAGTTTTCTCAGCCTTTATGTAGAAATTATTGTTAAATATTTAAGTGCCATTTGTCAATGAAGGTTCTCTTTCTCCCAGTCCCAAACCCATTCAGTCTCAGAGAAACACTAGAGGCTTATACTAATGATAAACTGTTTGGCCTGTTAGCTCAGGTTTATTATTAACTAGCTCTTACGACTTAAATTAACCTATAATTCTTGTCTATGTTTAGCCATGAGGCTTGGTACCTTTTCTTGGTAAGGCATTCTCAACTTGCTTCCTCTGTATCTTGCTGGTAACTGACTCTCTGCTTTTTTTCTTCCCAGAATCCTCTTTATCTGGTCACTTTGCCTATACTTCCTACCTGACTTCTGGCCAATAAGCATGTTCTTAAACTAATATGAGTGTCAAATCTTTACTTTGTAAAAGAACATTATCCCACAGTAAAAATTTAATATAATGATGTAACAAAATATATAACAAAAACATAACAAAATATATAAAAGCATACAAAATCAAAAATATATAAAATAACAAAATATAAAATATTAATATAAACTACCCACTATCATTCATATTTTATTTTCAAAATAGAAAATGAAAGTGTTATTTTTTAAAAATAATATTTTCTATACATAAAACCGTCTCCATTAATATGACACAAATAATAAATGTGACCTAGTAGGGGATCGTTTTGGTTCAAAAATTAAAGGCAAAGATTCTTGCAAAATAAATGCATAAACTATTCAAATGGCCATCAAATAGATATTCCTTTTACTATAAGTACTTTACAGTTTAATAACTGGTTGTTGGGAATGAGTGTAAAGAAAGTCCTAATCAGAAACTCCTAAGGGAACATTTTTGTCTGAGGTTCCCCAATCTTAAGTTTACTGGGAGGTATTATAATAGAAGTAGTATATTAAATAAGCTTTAGAACAATGATTGTTAAGAAAGACAACCTGTATGAATCTCCAGAGAATTATGTACTAAGAGAAACATGGTCACAATTTATTGTTGTCCATCAATATCCACAAGGGCTTTGTTTATAAAACCCTAGGAGGTGCCTCATGCTGTGCATGCACATGCCGTTTATTGAAACTGGCTGAATATTCTCAGAGAGCCTATGAATATATGAGGTCATTTGTAGATTTCTTATTGAGTAAATGCTCATTCTATATAGATATATAATCAACATTCTTTCACTGAAATTATAATAACAAAAGTAAACCTATACTATATGCTCAGAACAAACATCGTTTTCTTCTGGGGTATTTAGTATTTCTGGAAAAATTATATCAGTGAAAGTGGAACCACCAGATAGGGTTAACCAACCACATAAAAATTTGAATTATAACATTGATTTGGCATAATTTATAGCAGTATAAAATAGTTTAGTGATTATTCTTTTGTGACTATAAAAGAGAGATATGAAGGAATCATGCATGAGGTAGTAGAAATATTTTTTTGTTTTGTTTTGATGTGTGGAAGTCAGTATCCTGATTAGGGTATTTACCTCATAGTTTTGGGAAATGTTGATGAAATTGCCTGAGTGAATCATGCATGGAATTGCTGCATTACTTGTGAGGACCACATGTGAATATGCAATTACCTCAGATGTTAAAATGTTCAATTAAAAGAAAATCAATTACTGTTTTTCACCCATTGATTTAGATGCAGATTAGATTCTGGGTTCAAGCAGTGAGACTGGATGTCATCTTCCTTTACATTTGCAGTATTTCAGTTTTCATTTATCAGTAATTTGACTTTCAGCTGTCACTCTCAGATTCTTTATCTAGATTTGAGCCCGCCACATAATTTTTTTCTAGTTATTTTTGAATTTCTAATCTTTTTGAAGACCAATAAGATGTTAATCTATATTTTTAGGTTTAGAATCTGTTTTTATTGTGTGGATTTCAAAATTAGTATCTATCTGAAAGTGTGTTTATATTTGAATAATTGTACTGTCATTTTATATCTATCCTTATTCCATCAATTTTCTATCACGGATCATGTATTTATGTATCTACTCCTTACCTGTCTTTCTACCTATTTATCTGTCAGTTTTACATCTGGATTAATTCATCAAACAAATGACTCAATATGTTTACTTAATAGGGTATTTTGAGGGTGAAAAAAATTGCTCAGTACTTGAAAGTATTTACTTATCTTCAACAATCTGTGACTCCTTCTCTAGAGAATCCAGCTCCTTTCGGGCCTCCAAGGACAGACACACATTCACACATGCATATTCATAACTAAATGATGAGATAATCTTTAGAAGTAGGCTAATATAATGGGAAGAATCTGAGTGCAAATGTAAAGAAATAGTCTACTCTTGGTAAAACTAATAATTCTTAGAAGTAAAGTAAACTAATATATGTTGTGGTTTCTCTTCTGTAGAACAGAAAATGCATTCTACTTTAAGAGTCTGAAAGCTAATTATTTCATTGTTTGGCATAAATAGTGCTTATCTTACATACTAACAATTTTGTTGTTGTTTTCAGAGACATCATTGAGTGAGAAGCAGATTCACTTTTAGAAGGTTTGTAGGAGGGTAGGTAGCAAACCACAGGAGCATAATTCAATAAAGTATACATACTATTGACAGGAGGGAAATGAAATAGTAGTAGGGAAATGAAATAGTGGGAGCTGGGGACATATTAAGCAATCAGCATAGAAAAGGTTCAGTAAGGGCTCAGTATTGATCTCTAATGGTGGCATAAGAAAAAAAGCTACCGTTTCATGTTTGATCAAATAAATCCAACCTCATTCTGGCAAAGTTGAGAAATACTAGTATTTTCCCTGCAACCCATGGAGTGGCATGCATTCAATAATTAAAATACACTTTTTAAAATACTGAGAAAATAGTTCATTATTATAGGGTATTGTTAAAATAATGAGAAAAAAATTAAACAAATTTTTCCTACTGTGTAGTTTAAGCATTCATTTACAAAACTTACAATACTAATAAATATGCTAATGAAACCACAGTATTGATAACACTATAATACAATAATTATTGTTTTAAAAATACAATAATTATATACTAGTACCATGTCCTAGGGAGAGAGGAGGTAGAGATGTGTCTGTTGTGTCTTTTTCCAGTTTTCTTAAGATATATTTGATTAAAAAATTAGTTTAAGATACTCAGTAAGAACTATTGTTGTGCTTCTGTGGTAGCATGGCTCCAGGCAGAAAGAAAACCCTTTCCTCTTGGATGAAATAGATTCCAAGAAAATAAACTGCACACTAGCCTAGTGTCAAGATGAAGATGCATGAACAAATAAGATCCCAGTGTCTGTCATTCCTGTTCCCTATTGCCCAGGCTGGACCTTCTGTACCTCCTTCTTTCTCAGTAGTGAGGGTGAATTTTTGTCATATCACACATGACAGGTACATGGCATCTATCACCTAGTAGGGTATCTTGGTCATCCTGGGATCTTGGATAGACTCAGATTCTAAATGTCTCAGGAGAAACAAAGAGTTATTTCTCTGTGCTCCATGTCTCTCAAGTTGGTGAATGAAGGGATTATGGACAGAGAGGCCTACCACCAATCTTGCATGGGACCTGACATAGCATTTTCACAGACCTTCAGTTACCCTCCTCATAGTGAACATAATCTCAGCGTTGAGAGTGCAATATCTGGGTTCTTTAATTTGTCCACTGACGATATAGGAGTCCCAGGGAAGTTTGAAATCAATTTAAGGCTAGCAATTACATAACTGCAAGGTTTGGAAATGTAGTCTTCAACAGTAAATAAGAATAAAAAACCTGATTAATTAAATCAATTATAAAGAATAAATTATATCAATGAATGTCATTAAAGGGTGCCACTAGTCAAATGCCTTAAGGGAATAAGGTCAAATTTGATCTGAAGCTCACAGAGAAAGGAAATGTTTGTATTAATCTTGAAGAAAATTGTTGCACTTTTATTAACAATATTATAGCCATGGATGAAACAGTTATCATGGCCTTTCAGGAGCCCTTTCAATGAAATAAGGTAAACTCTGAAATGATGATTAATTTATATAATGAGTGCAAAAAAGTTTGGGGAATGGAAAGAGGTGATCGCTTTATTCCTGCCTCCCTCATAATTGTAGAAGGAATATTAACCAAGATAGGATTTTGGATTGTTTTTTGCATAAGGGTATTAACTAAAAACCTCATTGAAAAGAATTTAGCAAGCTCATGCTCATTAACAGTTCAAAATAACCAAATGTTTTAGAAACAAATCAGATCATTGGCTCTATGACAGAGTTAAAAATTCTTAATTAAATTTAAAACATAAAACGAACTAAAAATACTATGAATAATAATGAAAAGAGATGTGAATTGTGAGAATTTCATCATTACTGCACATCATCAACAAATCACATACAAGAAAGAGATCCTAAACCCTTATCTCAGCTGACAGCAGGCACCTGGCACCTACCTACTGGTCCCAGAGATGAAGGATTTGAAAACATACAAGCCATCTCTTATGGAACACTCACAATCTGATAACAACGCAATCCTTTTTATTAATTATTTGTCTTTGTTGTTTGTGCTGTTGTTGTTCTGTTCATAAAGTCATCTCCCATGACAATGAGTTTAAGGTTATTTCCCACTCTCTGTTCTATCATATACAAAGTATCTGGCTGTATTTTATGGTCTTTGATCATTTATAGTTGAGTTTTATGCAGGATGATAAATATGGATCTATTTGTCTTACTTGCATGCAGTCATCAAGTTTGAAATATATATATTTTATATATATATTTTATATTATATATATATAATATTATATATATTAAATATATATTAATATTATAATATTAAATATATATAATATTATATATATAATATATATAATATTATATATATTCCATATATCATTTACTATATAGTGATATATATGAATGTATATATACTTATACATACACATGATAACATTACTTACACATGTTTTCAAAAGTGACCATTTGGTATTGAATATCAAATTGGTATGTTCTTTCCTTGGGAAAGAGCATACAATTTTAGTTATTATGAAAGGAGAAGTCCCTTTTTAGTGGCTCCTAATATGTAATTGTAGATGTGAGAACTTCTATTGTACCTGAAAATGTTGGAAAGTTGAATTCTGGTGAATTGTGATCTCATTGTATAAATGAAAATTAAGTTGCAAAGTCTATTTTTGCTAAATAGTTCAGGCTGAAAATATCACATCCTAGGAAAAACTGTGGGGAACTAAAAGAATATGTGATACCTATAGTCAAATAATTTAATAATAGAAATTCTAAACTATTCTAACTTTATTTATCATCTTCTAAAGCTTTATTTCAACAATCAAAGCTTAATTTTAATTTATTGATAACATAAGGAAGACAAGGCTATTAAGTGGTTTATTAACTAATTATCTTTGACAGGGCAATAGCTTAATGTAGTAGTTATTTTCTACATTTTAAACATCCAATTCCTACCTTGGAACTCATTGAAATTATGAATGTGTCAGATATGTAGCAGTGGAAAGCTGAGATTTTTGAAACTGAGATGTGTTTTAATCAGAAAAATGCCAGAAAGAAAAGAACAAAGAGATGCTTTAGTTGCCATGCCAACTTGAACAGCGTTAACAGTGAAGTTCTACAGTCCCCATCGAAAATGAAAAGCATGAGAGGCTTGCAGAAGTGTACAAAATGACTTACCGTTGTCTTTCTTGTGGATATAATTGCTACTTCTTAGACATTACATTCAGCATTTTTCATTTTCAAATATCATGAAGAACCTATAAATCTATCTACAGTGTAAAAGGCTCTAAAAGAGGAAGAGGGAAAATACACCATCTCCGATTACTAAACCACGGTTCTTGCTCTGGATTTCAATGGATATGAAAGTGTTAACAACAATTGCTAGCATGTTGGCTGTCTTCCTTGTAAATCTAACCTGCGAAGGGCTTCAGGCAGATCGTTTGGAAGTATAATACCCTGTCTCTTCATTTTTCTTATGTATTTATGTTTCAGTACCCTTTTTGTTTTCTCTCTGGATTTATGATGGCATTAATTTAGATGTAAATTCTAATTAAACCATTTTTTTGAAAAATGAGAAATTAATAGAAATCTGTTCACAGGTAATTTTATCACATTTCTATTAACCAATAAAAAACAGCAATGAAGATATATGTATAAACTAACTTAGGGCCAGTATAATTAAAATATTGTCTCATGCCTCTACTTAAGTCCCTTACTTTTCTACTCAAGTTTCTTAAGATTCATAAATATACACAAGAAAAGAAAACACATAAAATCGAAATGAAATGTTTGAAACTCACTTGTGAACTCACCACAGGTGTGTCAGTAGTGAGCAGAAGTAAATGTTTAAAGCTGTTGTTTTTTCACGGTTGTAGAACAATTCACATAGTTTAATTTGCAATCTTCTTTTCTAAAATGCAACAAAATCCTTACGTATGAATGTCTGTACTTCCTTCATTCTGGCTATATCAGAATTTACATTAGGGCCTGGGCCATGTTACGGGAGCAGAACCTGAACCAAAAATAGCTGAGAAAAAAAAATCACTTAAAAGCTTTCTGTTTCAATGACCTTTATTAGTGGCTAGAATCCACTAATAAGAGAGTACATACCATA
>LOJH01063100.1:0-10769 GCA_001685095.1 Ellobius talpinus
GTTTTATTAAAATACATGATTGACAGAATACAGACAATTCTCCCGCACCAGTCCAGGTTAAACAACCAAGAACTGAAGTGTAATGGTTATTTGGAGAAAGGGTGCTATTTGTTCCTTTGTTTATTTTCTTGTTTGCTTGGGGACGAGATCTCATGGTGTATAGCCCATGATAGTCTTGTGCTCATTGCAAAAACCAGAATGATCTTGAATTCTCCTGCTTAAGCCTCCCAGGTGCTGGAACTGGAGACATGGGCAATTAAGTCTAGTAAATAATGATTTTTAAGAAGTTCAAAACTCATCTCACCAATGAAAAGGCACAAATGAGATACATTTACATCTATTTACTTTTATTTCCCTCTGAGTCTTTCGCATATCTTTAATTTTAATTTCATTTTTACATAAATATCCTTTAATGATATTGCTTTCATTTTTATTCTCCTAAGTATGCTAGATTATTGCCTGTATCTTTCTGTAAAAATTCTATTGATTATTCTCTACTGCTTTTTTTTACAGACAACTTTTACACACTGCTGGTGGGAATGTAAACCAGTCTATCCACAAGAAAAACAGTGTGTAAGTCCCTCAAAAACCTAAAACTAGATTTACCCTATAATCAGCTATATCATTTCTATATTTACTGGGAGGATGCTGAGTCAGTATAATGCAGACATGCTTGGATATCATTGTTTATTGCCACACTTTTCACGTTACCTAAGCTATGGAACCAACCCAGGTTTCTGTCAAGACAGAAATAATGTGAGTGTGTGTGTGTGGTGTGTGTGTGTGTGTGTTTGAAAAGAAATATATAGCAAGAAAGTTGAAGAAATGGAGAATATACACAAAGAACATTATATTCATTCAGGAAGAAGCCATTATGAAATGCAGTACCAGATACAATGACTTTACAGCAATTCAAAAAATATTAGTCTTAACTAAGAAGGCAGTCTTCAATGCTTCCCATTTTCTGATACATTTCAGAGTGCCCCTTTTATCGCATGTGCACTATACCCTGTGAGTTGCCCCTAACAGTACCAATAGCAAGCACAATGAGATGCCATCCCATGAGTCCATTCTTAAAGACTGCGACTTCCACGTCCTAGTAACTTCTCTCTATTGCTTTCTCAATTTGGGTATTTTGAGGAAGTAAGACACTTGATGTGATAAATAAGATATTAAATAGATGGCAAAAACTGATAGTAGCCTCAAGCCAAACACCAGCAAAGGACTGAAGCCCTAGCACAAACAACCCTTGAGAGAGTCTGAATGCTGCAGTTATCTAAGGAGTAAATGTAGAAATGTACCTGTTGGAAATCAAGCCTTCAGGAAAGACCACAGCTTGGCCCGACACCTTGACCTTTAGCCTTGTGAGAGACCCTGAATCACAGTGGCTTTAAAAGTATGACTAGAGACCTCATCCACAGATGGTATGAGACCAATAATGTTTTTAAGCTGCTAAATTCATGTGGTAATTTATTGCACATAAGTACATAATCACATATTACCCCACCTGCTTATCTATATAGCCTCCTCAAGGCAGACTCTAAATGGTAAAACTAGGCCAAAATAAAAGTCAACACCTAGTATGCTAATTGGCAGTCTGATTTAAAAAAATGACTGACTTTACTGGGACAATTTTTCAGTCGTTGCAGAAAGTAAATATCATTTACCTTTCTCCATGTAGCTGAATTATACATACAGTTTATACTAACCTTTCATACGAAAGGCAGTGTTTGGACTTCTGCTTGTGTCTCCTGTTGTTTACATTTCCTTTATTGTTCTTAGAAGAAACACCTTCATGTTATCTTAATTTCTTTGCACCTAAACAAAGGGGTATGTAAATCAGAATGATAAACAAAAGAAAATGTAGATTTGCTTTTGAATAATGATGCCAAAATAAATAAATGTTTCTTCTATAATTAATATATTTATCCTTATGATAAAAGGATAGAGATGTCATCCATGTCACTTATAACGGTTTAAACAGAAAATTACACAAAGATGAAACTCACTTGATTTTTACCAAGAATATATTATATATTAATAATTCTGTTGACTTTCAGATTAGAGCTTTAAGTAGATAATCAAGAGGCAATTCTTTTCCAACCTTATAATCTCTTCTTCTCAGGAAGCTCTACCATGTAACAATATGGCTGCTGGTGTGCCAGATATGACATCCTGACACAAGAATATCCAATAGAAGGAAAATATCTCTTCAGGGTATCTCTTTTTAGTGCATCCTAATGACAAAAGCTAGATCTTTAAATATGTCATGAATTAAACTGTGTTAAGCAGACTAGAACAACGTGATTGCTAGAAGAAGGGCTGAACACCTGAACAAAAATGAAGCCACAAAGTGTTCATTTACAGCCACAAAAGATGACAAACATGTAAGAGCATGTGATAGACTGGCTGTAGAAATATGGCTATGTGGCTTCAGCAGAAGGTATAACTCCTGTCACATAAATGATTTGAGACTGCAATTAAAGCCTAACAAAAGAGAATAGAAACCATCATTCACTTACACAATCATCCATTTTCCAAAAATCCCCCTTAAACTCTGCAACTGTAGCAACCTAACCCTAACCTGGGAATCTTGGTTTTCAGTTACTCCATTCTAAGGTATGGCACAATATTATGCCTTAAAATCAGCTCTTGAAACATGGTGTGAATGGAGTCATGAGAATCCATAAAGTAGTAATCAACTGAGAAACATTCATGTTTTATTGAAAGGCGTATAGTACAGGAGAATGACTTCCCTTTTATTCCATGTACCCTTTGTTGCATGGGCTTGTACAGGTTAAAACAAAAGAACAGGGAAGCCCCTGGAAACCAATGTCACAGCTGAAAGGCTCTGGAGGAAGCACATCCTGGGATAAGATAAGTAGCCAAGTCCATTAACTTGTCTCATTGACACACAGTTAGAAGAAATAGATCATGGTTGTTAAGAATGTGAGACCTGGAGTCAAACCTAGCTTGAGTCTGGGCCCCACATCTTATTTGGGATGCCTGATGAACCAAAAGGTCTCCATCTTAAAATGGGGATCATCGAGCAGACCTCACAGGGTTGTTGCAAAAATTCATTGAGAGAGTGTCCATGAGCTACTTGATCAGTATAGCTGTCCACCACCATCACTACGTAAACTGGTCTATGTAGCTCTTCTCAACCCCATCTGATCAACCCATGTCCTCTGTCTTCCTGAACAGAGCTGTAAGGTAAGGCTGACAGCTTGACTCCCCGTGTGTGTGGAGCGGTGGGATGGCTGAAAAAGGTTCCAGATGCATTGCCCGACTTCAAACTGGGTTCCAATCAAACCCCTCCTCTCCTTCAGGTCAGGAGAAAAGGCTATGCAACATGGCCCCTCGGAGAACATACTGTTTATGTAGTTCCCCCATTCAGTCTTCTCTAGAGGGCTCAGGCAACTTTACTGACTGCCATGTTTGTTTGTCCTTCCAACTGAGGCTCTGCGTCTTTATCCAGCCTTGTTCTCCTGGTTCTCGTAAAGCTGAAAACAGTGTTAAAATTCAGAATATATTTCATCCCATGATTCCTTGAGCAAATGTGAATAACCTCATAGAAGACTGAGTAAGACATAGAGACAAAGATTTAAAGAGGCATTTATTTCTTTAGTTTTTATTCGGATTTACAATTGGCTTTTTATACTTGATGGATGTGCCCTGGTGAATCACCTTTACTCTACTTTAAAGAAATCTAAATTCATTCTCAGCCCCCTCATGATTGCAAAGTCAACCTGTTAAATTGTTTTTCCCCATCACAATCACGGGGTTCTGATCTTAGGCACCTACTTAGTAAGCTGTGAGGAGTGTGCAGCCAGGCTCATGTTATTCAAGGGACATAATCTCCAGACTAGATACAAGGTGACATTTTCTGGTGTATCTTTTCTATTTTCATTCTATTGTTCTGTTTTTGTTGTGATCCCAACACAATTTCCCTATTATCTTTAATAAGGCTGTGTTCAGATGTTTGGGTGTAAGAGATTCATCACCACCCATTTTCTGAAGTGGAAAGTAATTTTGCTTGTAAATACAGAAAGAAACAGTAGCTTGGCATTCTATTAAAAAATTATCCTCCTTACTGTCATATTGGAGCAAAATTTTCTTAGGCATTACATACTAAATTAGCAAAGTAGCAAAATTTAAAAGAATGGAAAATGAGAACCCAATGGAGCTCAAATTAAAATAAGAGATTCTATCCCCCTTTCCAGGGTCAGTGAGTTCACACAGTTGGGAATACCTACTGGAAGCATTCATGGTGGTAGACAAACGTAAAGATGGAGAAGTATCTTGCATTTAAACTGTGCTTCCTCCTGTCCTCTCTATTTAATAGAAAGGGACAATCATGTGGATAAGTTTTAGCTAAACCCTCATAGTTCACTAGAGGGTAAAGAGTTTACCTTATATTACACTGTGTAATGTAAGATGAGTACTCATCACTCCACGAGACATAGCAAGGAAAGCTTTGGCAGCTGAAGCACCCCTCACCGGAGAGGCAATAGCAGTGAAAGAGAAAGCCATGTGGCCAGAGCTGTGTGAGTTAGGTCCCTAATAAATGAGAGCCTAGACTCTATTATTCCGACTAACCTAACCAGATGACAGAATTGAGTACACATATGAAGTCTTATCAATCATTCACTTGAATTTATCATACTAAC
This sequence comes from Ellobius talpinus, assembly GCA_001685095.1. Taxonomy (NCBI): domain Eukaryota; kingdom Metazoa; phylum Chordata; class Mammalia; order Rodentia; family Cricetidae; genus Ellobius; species Ellobius talpinus. The sequence continues at coordinate 4,671 of LOJH01063100.1, forward strand.
TGCGTGATTCATGTCTTCACAACCTTCAGGCTGTGAAAATCAAGAATTTTAAGTAAAAAACCCTTTGGGCTTCTTTAGTTTCTTCATACCAAACTCTACACACTTCAGGGAGAATCCCTGCCCCCTGAGTTTTTAACCCTTTCATCTTCCATATTTCTATCACTATTTAAGGCAAATTCAAGAATAATTGGTGAAATTACGATCCTTCAGATCCCAAGGAGCCAATAGCAAAGAGAGTTTCAAACCTGCTTCTGGAGAAAGTGCCCTAGTTGAATCAGTGAAAATTCATGTTTCACTCAAATTTTTCCCTAATTTCTTCATTTGCCCTCCTAATATTTATTTGAATATACCATTTGAAAATACCAGAAATGATATTCTGCTTGTTGTATCCCCATTTCCCTACCTCAGAGCTTTATCAGGAAAGGGTTGAGATGTTTTATACTTTATAATTTTGCATAGTCCATTTTTTTCAAAATGCATATTTTATGTGTTCATAGACCTAATTTAGATTGGTAACAGCTTATAACCAATGCAAAAGATACAGAAGGATGGATGAAACATCTTCTTTGAGAGTGCTCTGAAGAGAACATGTGTGCTTTGTCTTGGTTATAGCACCTCCTAGTCTAGAAAGTCTGAAAAAGAATCAATGAGCAAATTTGATTATAATTTAAACAAAACCATTAGGTGTAGACCTTACTAATTCTCTCCATATATACTTATAATCTCTGTCTTCAGAGATGCTTTTCCATATATAATTAAATTACAAAATAAAATAAAGTAATCCTTAGAACACTGTTTATAGTAGGAGCAACAGTCCAATTCTGACTGTCAAAAAGTCAACATGGCAAGTTGTCAGAAGTTTAGTACAAACAAGAGGAAAGCCAATGGGTGAGTCATTTTCTTTCATTTACTTCTGTCTTTCAGGTCCTGAATTATGTTTCCTCTAGAAGAAATAACCATGTAATGAAAACCAAGTCTTTATGGTTTATGTATTTGCATTCCCAGGACTCAAAAAAGTAATTCACCACTTAATGCCACCTGTAGTACCACCACGTTACCTAGTTTGATACATAACTCAGATGATTATTGCTCTTATGCCAGAATTGTGTTTTAATAATTTTTTTCTTACATATTAACTTCATACATTAATTCTTTCTTGCTGTCCCAGACCACAGCAATGTAGACAAAATCATGTAGAATATGAATTAAATATAATTGCTCCGAGAATTCAGAAAATGGCAATTGCTTTGAATAATGCCAGGTTCCTTTCCTGCATGCAGCATGTCTGTGGCTTGCCTAAATCTCAGAATTCTTCATTTTGTGTCAAAGGCCATCTCAACATCTATTTGCCTCAAAGTTACCACTTATCCATTTTATATTTGGAACAATTTAAAATCTTATAATGGCTTTAATTACCTAATGGTACATTTTGAGAGACTAAGATTCAGCAAGAGCTGCAGTAAGAGCTAAAGAAATACACCAGACCCAGCTCTGGTACTCATGGACCTCATATTGTACAGATGGGAAAACAGATAGCAAAGAAGTAAACAAGGAAGCAAGTCAATTTTCAGGAGGTAGCAAGTGTTGCATAGAAAACAAAAACAGAAGCAGTGCAGACTGGGAGAAATGATTGGGGTTGGATAGAAAAATGAAGGGCTGAGTGATGTAGACGCTGGTACTTTGCTCCTACACATCCAGCCTCTATAACAGTGTTAATATTTCTGCCCTAGCAGATAAACACAGTTACTAAATCAAACACATATTTCACAAAATAAAGGAATATCTCCCACATTAATTTCAAATCATACTTGCTTAACTTAGGACTGAATTATACTATTAATGTCAAGAGGGTTGGCAGGATGGGTTGATAGGGGGCTTGCTGCCAACCCTGATACCCATGTTTGATCCCCAAGACTCACATGGAGGAAGGAGGGAACCAATTCTCTCACATTATCTTCTGATATCCACATATGCCCACAGCATATATACATTCGGCAAATACATATACATACATGAAATTTGAAATCTAAAAGGAAAAAATTTATACACTCATCTCTACAGTAAAACAACCAACCTAAACTGGTTAAGAAAAACTACAAAGAAATACATAAAATATAATTTGTTTGTTTCTCTTTGATACATAGAAAGTGTAAATGAAAAAGACAAAACAGTGGGATTCTAGCCACCAAAGGAGAATAACATATTATAGACTCTTTAAGCAAAAATTATGATCAAGAAATAGATTCGTGTTGAAAAATGAAAATTAAGACATCATGAAATGAGTTTCTGCTAAAAACAGCAGCCATTCTAGAATAGCTGGTGTGAGCTTGGAAAATGTGGTGCTCAGATAAAAATAGTGGGGTGCCCTGAGGCAGCCTGTGGAAGACCAGATCCCGACATTCAACAGAAGCCATGGAGGTGCTTATATCACTTCAGCAAGACCATTTCTCCTGAGAATTTCAATAGAGGCAAAATAACATAAATACTTCAAAGTTTATAATTATGCAATGAATAAAAAATAGAAATTAACCTATATCCCTAATATTAAAAAAATAATATAAAGAAGACAAGAAAATAATTATATACCAAGGTGACAAAATATAGAGTCACCGAAGTTTACATAAGAATTTTCAAAGGCCAAATGTGGAGTTCACATCACTAATAGCAGCACTTGATAGGCTGAGATAGGAAAAATATCAATTCAGGACCAGCCTGGGCTACATAGTGAGACCTCTCCTCAGAAAAGGAAAATGAAAGTCTTGTAGAAACCTGGGAACAGTATAGAGTAATGGCTTAGAACACAACTACTGAAATCAAATGAAGCAGATCAAGAACCTAAATCTGTCTTTCTCACATACAAATTAGGTGAACTTAATTCTCTCAACCATAAGAGGGAAATAATAGGATAACACTGAATGTTACTCACCAAAAGCCCAATGCACAGCGGCATATCTAACCCTACTACAGATGGTGTTCACTGTTCACAGGTACCATAATTGTCGTTCTTTTACTTTGTAACTTTTACTTGTAACCCCAAATCAGTAAAAATATGAAGACTCATCTTACTCATTCCAGCTCTTGTGCAGGAGAGGAGGGGGAGAGATGCTATGGATAATCAGAGTACTGTGAGACCGCTAAGGACCATGGATGGTATCCTTGCTCCAACAGCAGCATCTGTCGGGAGAACAACCTCTGGTAAATCAAAGCAAGCCACTAGGTTCTGAACTTTGTTTTCTCATAAGTAAAGTAAACAGAACAGAAGTTGCAAAAGGAATTGACTTTAAGAATTAAGATTGTAATCTATATGAAGCCTAAGCATATGTGTTGCCATATTTCCTCTGCTACTGACGCTTCAGCATTTACTTACTTGGCATTTGAAGGAATACTATAGACCATATATATCATGAATAATAAGAATCAGCCACATCATATTGAAACAATTGGTTCTCACAAAATTCCTCAGATCAATGCTGAGATACAAAATGGAAGCAGTAGAGACCTCCCCAGGGGTCGGGAATTCATAATATGGCAAAGCAGTCACTTGATTCTGATTTCTGGAAACCTAGAGACAGAATACACTCAGTTGATGGTTAAAGGGATACCACCCATGTGGAGGCCCAAAAATGCGAGCCTATTTCCACCTTGACTAAAGGTCAGAGAGTTAGAACTTACCTCTATTCTTTTAAGGTTGTTGTGTTTCTACCTCAAACAAATGTCCGACCTAGATTTACATCAGAGAGTTCTACTCTCTCAAGGTTATTATCCACAGGTGTGGCTAATAGCTAGCCCTTGTGCTTTAGGAATAGAGAAGTAGATATGATTCTATCTCAAACAAAAGTCTTAGGATCCAACTAAGGTTCCAGTTTCTTTAAGGAGATAACATTGGATTCCAATCAGGGAGTACTCTGTCTACAGAATGTTTTGGTATAGGGTGTGAGCATGACTTGTTTTGTCCTGTCAACAAACTGTTTAACTATGGATGTAGTCTGCAACCTCCAACTGGTCTATTCATTTCCTTATATCAATGTAATGCAGTTTTTATCTTACTCCTACCTCTTAGAGTTGGGGCATTTTAAGCAATTTGAAATTAAACACAGGTGATTTCAATATTCACTGGAACTCCCTCCCAATACTATCCTATGTTTTTCTCCGTTATTATTTTCATATCTTTGTATTCTTTACTAATATTTCTAAATCGTAACACCTCTACCCTGTAAATGGTATTTTTGTCAAGGCTGATCCGTGACACACCTGCCTATAGCTGTTTCTCAGGATATAGGACTAGTTGACTAATAGCAGAAAAGTCTACACATATTCAGTTATGATTGATGTTACCCTGCCTCTGCTGGCATGCTAAGCTGATGTGGGATAATGCTTTTGTATACTGTGAATAGATTTTTCACTTGTATTGATTTAATAAAATGCTGATTGACCAGTGGCCAGGCAGAAAATATAAGCAAGACAACTAGGCTAGAAGAATTTTGGGAAGAGGAAAGGAAGAGACACAGTTGCCAGAGAGACACAGAGGGAAAAAATGAGAATGCCTCACTGAGAAAAGGTACCAAGTCACACAGCTAAATATAGATAAGAAGTATGGGTTTGGCCTATTAGATCAGACTTATTATTAACTAGCTCTTACAACTAAATTAATCCATAATTCTTATCTGTGTCTAGCCATGTGGCTTGGTACCTTTTCTCAGTGCAGCATCTTACTTCCTCTGCATCTGACTGGTGACTGACTCTCTGCCTTTCCTCTTCCCAGAATTCTCCTAATCTAGTTGTACTACCTGTACTTCCTGTCTGGCTATTGGCCAATCAGCGTTTTATTAAACCAATATGTGTGACAAATCTTTACATTAATTACATATTCTTTTGTGTGTTTATTTGGGACTGAATGACTGTGGGACAGAAACTTCCATCTACAAATGACACCCGAACATTTGGCAAGAATTTCCACATTAAACTGAGAAAGCTTTTTAAAAAATTATTGTAGACAGGAAGAACATAGTAAAGTACAGCTTTTGGTAACCATCTATACTCTGGTAGGCTCTGTCTGCTGACTGCAAGCAGATGCAGCTCCTTTAATAGAGGCTTCCTGACTCAGCACTAGCAGCAATAACCTCACAGCTCTTTTTAAAAGACTCTGCCACCAAATACTTGAATAGTGTTTATGAGCAGCTGGAATCAGGCTTCTTGGTAGTGGCATGGGCATAGAAACTCTACAAAGTTGTGGCAATAAATGTGGTTCTTGCCAGTACCTCTGCCATAAAGCTAGACTCTCAAAAAGCTAACAAGATGTTCTTTAATCCTAGCCTTGCTTCTTAGCAGATTAAAGACTCATGTGGTCAGAAAAAGATATATACCTTAAAGGAAGATTCAGATGAAAAAAAAACTTCTAAATGGTTCACAGTGTGTTTAAAAATATATGTAAGCTTGGGAGAGAAAAGAAAAAGAATAGAGAAAGTCCTTTTTAAAAAAGAAATAGAGTAGCAGGGTGTGGTGGTGCATGCTTTAATCCTAGGACTTTGGAGGCAGAGGCAGGCAGATCTCTATGAGTTCAAGACTAGCCTGGTCTACAGAGTGAGATCCAGGACAGCCAAAGATACATAGAGACACCCTGTCTTAAAAAACCAAAAAGCAAAATGTTGTAAGGTAGTTGCTTGTTGGTTTCCAGCTGCCCAGACTCCCAAAATAACCACTCAGAAACTGTATTAATTAAATCACTGCTTGGCCTATTAGTTATAACTTCTTATTGGCTAACTTTTACATCTCAATTTAACCCATTTCTGTTGATCTGTGTATAGACCTGAGGCTGTGACTTACTGAGTAAAGTTCTAGAGTCTGTTCTAGAGCAGGGCTACATGGCATCTCCTTGACCACACCTTCCTTCTCCCATCATTCAGTTTAGTTCCCTCCCCCACCTAAGTTCTGCCCTATCATCAGGCCAAGGCATTTTCTTTTTTCACCAATGGTATTCACAGCATACAGAGGGTAATCTCACATCACCTCCTCTTTCCTATTTAAATGAAAAGGAATATTTTAACGTTAACATAGTAAAATTACATATAACAAAACAGGTATCAAGCAATAATTACAGTT
>LOJH01063103.1:0-10768 GCA_001685095.1 Ellobius talpinus
GAGAGAGAGGGAGAGAGAGAGAGAGAGAGGGAGAGAGTCAGCTGTCTGAAAAACCCACAAGGGATTGTGCAGGGGTGGGGGGGAGCACATGTGGTAGGGGACTGCCTAAAGGCAGAACCAGCTAGTCTAGAGCTGGAAAGTCCTGTGGCATTTGGAGTCCTGGTGCTTCTGGAGTTTGGGTGGCAGATGGAGACTGTTCCAGAGAGGCTACAACAGGAAAATCCCAAACTTGCTCAGAGGCTTGGGGAGGAAAGACAAGAAAGCCAAGCTGAGTGGGGTAGGAGCACTGTGTGCACCTCTGGCCTATGCTGGTGGCTAAAAACCCACAGGTAAACAGCTTTTTTTGTGAATTCTTACCCCAAACATTGGGAGCCAAAAAAAAAGCATGAATAATAAAAACCCAGAGACAGACATTGGTGTTCAACCTGAAGGTCAGAAAAGCAAAGTAGCCAAGCCACTAGAGAGCTCTTCCTTCTATGAAATCTTCAGACTTAAAAAGAATGATTTCCTGTCTCATTCCCCCTTATGCTAATAAACCTGAAAGTTTTTTTTTTCTTTTTTTTGGCTTTTTTGAGACAGGGTTTCACTGTAGCTCTGGAGCCTATCCTGGAATTAGCTCTTGTAGACCAAGCTAGGCTCGAATGCATAGAGATCCACCTACCTCTGCCTCCCAAGTGCTGGGATTAGAGGTGTGCACCACCACAGCCCTGCGAAAGTTTCCTTTTACTAGATATAATGTCAAAACAATGTATGTCTTTAGAAACTATGGCATGGCAGTAATGAAACGACCTTAATTAAACTGTGAAGTTAATTGCTAAATGGAAGACTAGGGTTTTCATAGGGGCTTCAACTTGCCATAGAAGGTTGTATTCAAATTTATTTGTTTAAAAAATTTTAACTATTAAAAACTTAAACACTCACATGTGGAGAGGTTAAATGTTAACACATTAAATTTTCAGAGCACTATTTTAATCTGAGAAGTTATCTCCCTCTTGCTCTAACTTCAGAAAAAAAGTATTTCCTAGAAACTGCTATTCATACACTTGTACTTTGAAAGTATCGCCATCCTTAGGACGGCGGCAGTGAAACACCCGTGTATGTGAATTCTACTTCGACATGTCCTATTGCTTAAGTGCAGTTAATTTTGTTTTATCAGCTGGTCTCACACATGACATCAACATTAAATACCAGGCAGGACGATTCAGGCAGATCAGGTAGTCACAAAATAAATGTAAAAGAAGAGCTTATGAGGCTATGGTTGCTCACTCAGTAAGTGCTTGCCTTGCAAGCATGAAGACAAGAGTTCGAACCCCAGGACCCCAGCAAAAACCAGGGCATGGTGGTGCACATTTGCAACTTCAGCTGTGGGAAGGCAGAGACAGGGGAGCCCTGGGACTCATTAGCAAGCTGGCCTAGCATGCTTAACTCCAGGCCAGTGAGAGACTGCATTTCAAAAGACAAGCTAGGTAGCTCCGGAGGAATGACCAAGGTTATCTTCGAGCTTCCACACACCAGCATACACAAGCACATCTGTACAAACACACACACACACACACACACACACACGTGGACTGTATATAACATTTCATAAGGTAATTATACATTCCTTCTTTATTTGGGTCTTTTTACTTCAGAATTCCTTATTCAATATGAGTTTGAGTGTTATCTATTTGTTCAGGACCAGTTTCTAGGACCCAGAGTCTGAGAGGGAGACACACGGGGAGAAGTTAGTGGGGTGTGCTCTATGGAACTGCAGCAGAGGGCTGAGTGACAGAAGCAGGATGCAGAGACAGAGAAGCTGAACTGTGTGCATTTCCGACACAGGTACCATCTACCGCCTGGAACCAGGAAGCGTGGATGGCCTTTCATAGTTGTCTTGAATTTAGGCCAATTTCCAACCCTTCCTTCTCTACAAGTAAGCATTTTGAACTGTATGCCAGGGGCAACTATCATTTATAGGCACCAGGCTAAGCATAACCAGGCATCTACTAGAGTCTAAAATTAGTCTTTAACCTCTTATTTAAAAAGTAGACATCCTTGTTAGGCGGTGGTGGCCCATACCTTTAATTCCAGCGCTCAGAAGGCAGAGACAGATAGATCTTTATGAGTTTGAGACCAGCCTGGCCTACAGAGCAAGTTCCAGGACAGGTTCCAAAGCTACAGAGAAACCCTGTCTCAAAAAACAACAAACAAACAAACAAGTAGACATCCAAAAAGTATATTACCTGTGGGAGAGAGGTAAAGAGCAACGTCTATGTTTTGAAATACTCTTTTGGTGTTTTCATTAGAATAAGAATATGTTCATTTCCCCCAAATGTGTAAATGAAACATCACAGAAACACCTTAGGTATTACCTCATACCTGTGAGCTATGCCATAGTTGCGGTTATTGAATCATCTCTGTACTTTCTCACGGTGAAACCCCTCAACGACCACCAGTTTAAAGTGAAAAGGTATGCTAGAAGTTTCTTACTTCATCATGTTATAGACTTCCACGTCTTTTTCTGAAAGTTCTTTTTTTGAATTTCCCAAATGAAACGGATTTGGAAGTGTCGACTTTTTCCTAGCGAGCTGGAAGAGAAGTAGGTCGGTTTGCAATTAAGAATAGGATCAAAGAGCAGAACCATTCAAAAATTTCAAAACCTTCTAAGAGTGCTATTTTTGTGATGTATTTGCTTCCATTAAAGACTTTTTACGCCAATCTGTATCTCTTGGCTTATTCTTTGCTAAGGAGAATTCAAGGTCAAGTCGGGGGCATGGTAAAAACTCCCCACCAGTTCCATTACCAAATGCATATGTAGTGGATTTGTCTGTCTTCCTGGATGCCTCAAGGTCACAGATGTGTCTTACTCCTGACAGCTGATTAGACCTGGGGTCTACATAATTTACCCAAATCCTCACAGTCTCTGTCACCTATGCATTGTACCAACTGAGATAATAGTTATAGCTAGGACACAGGCACTTTCTAATACATTCTACTCATGGCTACAACAATCCCATTGTTTGTGTACAGGAGAGAGACTATCTATGTGTGCGCTTGCCACAGCACTCAGGAACACGGAGCCCATTTTCAGATTCAAGCTTCCTTCTGCCTTGTCTGGCTTCAGTTTGAGAACTGTCTGGGGAGCCCCCAGCATCACAGGAGTGTGTGCAAAGCTCCTGGGGTGACAATGACTCTAACAACTGTTTGGGTATTTTATGGTATGTATGGAAAAGTAGGTAAAAGTCATACCATCAAGTATGAACAGCCTCTGTGCTTTATGGTCACACTTCTAATGTTTGTGACACTCGGAAATGTAGATAAAAAACCTTAGCTATTTCAAACAGGCATCTCCTCTTCACTCTGACCATTTGTCTCTGTGAAATATTTTACTGACTATTTAGAGTGACAGAGAAACTGCCCCACAGCTAGGATGTTCTGTTATGAACACAGAAGAAAGAAAGTATGTGGACCAAGCTTCTCTACTTGGAAACACTGTGGCCTGAACGTCCTAGATGCCAAGGGCTCATGTGGTGGCACCTGGTATTTCTTTCTCTTTTTAGTTCTAAGTCTTTGGTTTTCCAGCAATGACCAAGACACCTACCATTTCAAATAAGGAACACTCTCTAAATTAAAAAAAAATTCTAACAGTTATGGATCACAATGCAGACACTTGGATGAACGCACACCTTAAGCAATGCCACGCTGTCCTCCGAACCATCGGCTTCTCTTTGTTTCCGTACTGCATCCGGGGTAGTGTGTGGGCTCAGACCAACACCTTCTCCACCTTCACCAGGCTCACATCCGCCACTGCTCTGGGAGGGACTGGGCTTCCGTGCCTTGAAGGAATAGTCACTGAAAAAGGTTCTTCTGCAGGTTGGAGAGGTCGCTGTTTTGGCGGACCCCTGTAGTCTACTGAGAATAGGTGAAGTGGTCAAACTATCAGCCTTTTCGCGTGGTGCAGCAAGGAACCAGTCAGCACAAGACAGGCAGGGCCCCAGAGATGAGGCTAGCCGTTCTTCGATGCGGGAGTCTACTCCGTCCAACTGATGAAGAGTTGTTCTGACCTGATCTACATAGATACAGTCTGGACCAGGATTCCCAATAGCTTTAGATGTACAGCCTCCAGCTTCTAACAGCACACACAACACATAATGGCGCTGCAAAGGAAGATTGGTACAGGTTTAGCTGCCATGGAAACAATATAGCCCATATGTACAGGCTTGTACTAAAGGCATATGGGCATTTGCGAATACTCGGTGAGTACTGAAAACTTCTCTCTCCTCTTTTGTTGCCATCATCAAAGCTTCTTGACCCAGAATGGAAACAATCTCACATTGCTTTATTTTGATAAAGCATCAATTCACCATCAGTCAGTTCTCTTAGTCCACAGAATTTCCTAAAATAACTTCCAAATAGCCTCAATTATCACCACCATCATTTCAGACAGGGTTTATGTATAGCCCAGGCTGCTAAACTCAAACATGGAAATCCTCTTGCCTCACGGCCTTCTAAGTGCTGGAATTTTAGGGACCATCACCATACAGGGCTTAAATCTATATTACATCATGCATTCCAAAACAAGCCAAAAGGAAATGCCATGATAGGAAGGGGAACAAGACATCTTCAGACCCTGCTAAAATTGTACATAGATTTTTACTAATATATTAAATAGATACAGAAGGAAGGAAATAGAGTGGCACACAACATTTCCTTGAATACAAGTAATTAACATATTCTTACTTGTAAATCAGCATGTTTGTTTGTGTATTTAAGCAAGCAGATTTTAAAAGTATAAAATGAAATTCAAGAAAGAAGTTCATAACTCACCAGCCCAACAATTAGTAAAAAGTATCTCCCTTCAGGCTCCTGGAAGACTTCGGTGTCTGAGTCTGAAGGAGGCTGGAGGTGGTGCCGCGGGAAGACTTCTCTCCATACTATCAACTGGCCAATTCTTTGCTTTGCCGCTAAAGGCAGCAGGCAGTATTGGCGACAGTACGCAGCAATCTCAACAACATCATCCTTGGGTAGATGGCTGCACACCAAATAACCCTGGGATTTAATCACAAAGAGCCAAAGCCATGGGTAACATGAATCGAAGAGCCCGCACTTCTAAGAGTTTTATAAACACTGGAATGGTGGGCTTAAGATAATGGAGTTCTAAAGTGGGTAAGTTAAGATCTGGCAAAATCCAGTCAAACTGCAGATCAAGTTTGACAGCTTCAGGGACTCAACAGACAGGATTTACACAAAGCAAGATCACCTTGAGTGCTTGGTAAAACTGGGACTAGAAAAGAAAGCAGGGCCAAGGCTGGCACAACTGGTTCCTGCATCAGCTGATTTTATGGTATGTTATTGTTTTTAAAGATATTTTTAAACAAAATACTTAAACTGATTCCTCTCTCTCTCTCTCTCTCTCTCTCTCTCTCTCTTCTTTCTTTATTTGAGACAGGGTCTCCCTGTAGCTAAGCAGCTAAGGAGACAGTCCTGGAACTTGCTCTGTAGATCACGCTGCCCTTGAACTCACAGAGATTTGCCTGCCTCTGCCTCCTGACTGCTGGGATTAAAGGCATGTGCCACCACCACCTGGCACTGATTTGATTCTTAAAGCTTTACATGGAAGCAGCTACTCAAGATGCAATATATGTCACTTCTGAAGAAGAGGCTAAAAAGAACAAGAACACTACTGAAAATGGAAATTAAGAATGCATTGCTGGAGAGAGCTCAGTGGGTAAAGGCATGGGCCACCAAGCTTGATGACCTGAGTTCAATCCTGGGAGCCTCACATGGTAGAAGGAGGGAACAACTCCTTCAGGTTGTCCTTAGACCTTTATATACGCTCTGTGGCTCATGCATGCACACATACTAAACACGAAAAATTTTTCGAAATTCTGAAAAAAAAGAACATATTGCTCTTCTCCTTTATATACTTTATTCTTTTAAGTACTCTTTCACTACTGCACATTTGGAAATGCCTTAACATACAGTAAAACATCAATATTTACTGCATTTATAAATCACTGCGGCCTTATTTCCAGTCCATAGTCTTGTGCCTACACACAGATGAAAGTGGTAACATTTCTTCTGTATGTATAAAAGTTGGAGAAAATTTACTTTTAGGTCTACGCAGTTGAATACTGATAAATATTTCGAGCTTCAACTTACCCTGTAAAACAGAGAAGATCCCAAAATTGTGTACAGCCGTCTCATGTCACAGTAATCCTCGGACTGGGGGGAAATTTACAACTGATTTATAATGTATTTATAATATGGCACTTATTTATTTTTATGTAAAAGATAAAATATTAAAGCTAAACTAACAATTAAAGTAGAGATTATATTTTTTAGAAATAACTTTTTTTTTCTTTTTGGTGTTTCGAGACAGGATTTCTCTGAGTAACAGGCCTGGTTGTCCTGGAACTCACTTTATAAACCAGGTTGGCCTTGAACTCACAGAAATTCACGTGCCTCTGTCTCCTGGTGCTGGGATTAAAGGCATGAGCCACCACTGTCCTAGCAACAACTTGTTACGGAACCTTAGACATCAAAATGCTAGGGGACCAGGGTGAAAGCCCAGTGTGTTTCCACGGCCCCACAACACCACAACACACGGCATCAGCTCTTCCATGAGGGCTCTGAAAATACCGCTATGACAGGAGCTCCTCTTAACATCCACAGTATCCAATATCACCATGCGTCACTTTTGAAAGCACAAATTGGCACTCAAGCCACTGTGTTTAAGCAACTCCTTGCCAAAAGGAGCTAAATTCCTCAAAGACAAATTAACGATATTAATTGTTTACTGACAACTTATCTGTTTGTCTTTTCATTGGGGAGACCTAGGAAATGGAAATTTTAAAGAGTTTAAAGTCACACTCAGAGTTTCAAGTTAAGCTCAGACTTACAGTTCTCAAATCAAACCATCTCCATCTCTGTCCTCACAAAGTCCTAGTGTTTGTCAAGTTAATCACTGTCTAACCTCATTATACACATTGTGTAGCTGATGTTTCAGCTGAATAGAAAACCTTGGGGAAAGTAGACATTGGCCAGTGTCAAAACAGAGGCCTAATGCTCTAAGACCGCTTGACAGATGCTCAGAATGACTGATTACAGAGAGTTCAACATTGTACCTCTGTGGAAATCCTCCCCTTCTTACCAGTTCTTCGAAGTCAGCGGCCTCAAGGTCACTCAACACTGTGTCCAGTTCCACCTGTGTGAACACAAGGAGGAGCACTCAGAGCTGCCTGAGGGACATCTTTCTCTGTTGCACTACACAAGAAATATCTCTAAATGGAACATGCTATTTTTAAGCTTTGCAAATATAAAACATTAACTTATTTAACACATGTATTTTTTTTAAATTAAAGGTGGCTGGAAAATCAAAAAATTTCTGATCAACACAAAACAATTTATGAGATAAAAAACTGTTTTCTTGTTTTAAGTTAATTTTTTTAACTTGTTAGACTAAGCAAAATGAAAATCACTATTAATGTGGTCAACTAGTTCAGGTTTTTTTTCTTGCTTCCTGTGTATATTTGGTCAGTTGGATTCTTGGAAAATACCGATGTTCTTCCTTGTCCTTCTCCTAGAAACAATGATTTGAATAAAGCGTTGCCAATCGTTATTCAGATTAAAACATTACAGCAGGAGTTCCCCTGGGATCTGGCACAGCTTAACTTCCCCACAGAGTTATTAGACAAAAATCTTTTACATAGGATTTGGCTTCATTTCCATGGAAATTGCTGGAGCTTTTCCTTGAAGCATCTATATTTAAAAACAGAGTAAAATTATCCTGCAACGCAAAAATGTGTAAACATACAAAAATAGTTACTTAAATATGTAGCATACACACTATGTATAAATAGGGATTCGCCTGCTTTTTTCTCTTGTTTTCCTTAAAGGCTAAGGCATTCCCTGCAGGGCTGCGTCCCACACTGTGTTGTATCAAGACAACAAAAGCTCCTGAGACATTAGTCATGCCTTTCAATGCTTTTCACACAGTGTGACTTATCACTCACTTCTGACCCACATTTCCCTGCACCTAGCAAATGCTTTGTATTCTCTTGTTTGGTGAGAACCCTTTACCTTGTTTAAAAAAAAACCTGTCAGACAAAGAGAACAAACACTTGTAATTTTTTATCTTGGGCTAGTCCGTGAATTTTGCTCTACTTGGTCTCCAGGCTGATGTTAGACTAATATGACTAACTGTTCCTCTAACAATACCAGAGTGCCTGAGGAAAGCATGGTGAAAAACTCTCAACCACCTGGCAAAGAAAACCAAAGGGAGATCTCATCATATACTAAACTTGGAACAAATTACTTCCAAATTAAAACCAAATACTTCCACTGAATATTTGCCAACTGCAAGTTGCCTCACAACTACTTTTTAAACCGAAGTCTTTATGGGATTAAATTCCTTACTATTTTCATTAGAAGATACATTGTCAATAAAAGTTACCATTATAAGACAATGTAAAATCTCAAAGAAAAGAAGAAAACATTCGTTGAGCTTTTTGCTAAAACAAAAGCTTTGGGGATCCTGGTTTCTGGTCACACATGTAGAAAACCTGAAGTAGGTATTCAGTCCAAACAAGTCAAAAGCTGAACAGCACAAAAGGTCAACTCTTCTGTGTCTGGAAGAGGGGCAAGAACACAGCAAACTGCTGGCCTCAAGCTCTGAGACACAGACAGACAGACAGACAGACACAGCCAGGTACTCATAACAGCTGCATAAAAGACTCAGTAGCTGAAACCCCCAACACAGGAGAACCTGTGCTGTAGCTGGAAAGTTGCCAGAGGCTCTGTGTGGGTAATTTCCATAGCTGAAAACTCCATGGAAACCCAGGCTGCTTGGTCCCCCAAGCTTTTGTGAGATTTCCCACCAGCAGGCTAACCAGGTTGCCACAGAAAATGCCCTCCTGACTCTGACATTAAGAGGGAACGGGAAAGGGACCACAGCCATTCTCTAGAGCACTGGGTTTTCCTTAACAAACCTGCCCCCATGGAGAAACTAGTTAACTACAGCCAACCCCATAGGATGTGGCAGACCTGGGGGTAAGTAAACACAGTCGGCAATAGCCTTCCTCACTTCAGAAGAGGACCACGAAACCTCCTATGTTCCCACGTAGGAGGGAGATGCCCAACCCTGGCTCATGCTAGCTAGCCAGCCTGTTCAAGCAAAGAGCGGAGAAGAAACCTGATAAACAATGCTAAGGCCCGTAGTCCACCAACCTCCAGGCTCACTAAGGGCTGAGCCCTAACCACGAGCCAAGAACACTTCCCCACCTCCTTAACAGGGCCTCCAGCTAGTGGTCTTTCCCCATGCAGATGTCTAAATACCAATAAAACAAATCACAAGGCACCAATCAGCGATCCCACATATTTAGGACAGAAAGTATCAGATAAGACATGACTAAAACTAGACAAGATGAAGGCACTGGAATCAACAGTCAGGAAATTTAAAAGAAAATGACCGAGACACTAGACAAGGTGAAGGCGCTGGAATCAACAGTCAGGAAATTTAAAAGAAAATGACTGAGACACTAGACAAGGTGAAGGCGCTGGAATCAACAGTCAGGAAATTTAAAAGAAAATGACTGAGACACTAGGTAAGAAAAGCAGACAAGGCAAGCTGAGACTGAGTCCCTGTGGAAGAACCAAGGGGAAGTGCACTGTGGAAATCACAGGGCAGAAAGGAAGGCTTTGAGGGAAGAGCTGTGACTGGGTGTGATCGAGGCTGACTCCTGCATCACACAGTATTCTTTATGGGGACTGGAAAGATGTACTATGACTATGGCTAAAAGCAGCAAAAAATAAATAAATTAATAAAAACAAAACAAAACAAAAAAGAAGCAAAGTTGCATGAAAATTATTGCTACAAAGAACAGAAAGCAAACAGAAGATAAGGGGATGAATATGGAACAATGACAGCAAAGAGAAACCATACCAAGTATGACTACCATTTCTCTTAATTTCATTTTATGATTCTTGTTAATATAATTAACTACACACAAGAGTAATTCAAAACTATTCGTTGTGTGACTTTTTTGATGGCATTCTGACAATAAAGTTTGCTTTGAGTCAGAGGGTGGAGCCAGTCACTAGCTGACCAAAATTAACCAGAGGTCTTGGAGGACTGAGGACAGATAGGAGACAGGAAGTAGTAAGGCGGGGCCGAGAAAGGATCTCAGGCTTTTTGGACTGAGGAAGAGAGTGGAGGTCACTGGTGGCTTCTCTGTTGCTTCTCTGATCATTCAGGTTTTTACTCCATATATGACTCCTGATGTTTTATTGATAAAGAATAATTAGATAAGTACTTCAACTATTTTTTCAGTGCTAGGGACAAACTCAGGCCCTCACAATGCTAGGCAAGTGCTAGCTCTATCACAGCACAGAAGGAGTCCAGACCAACTTCTACGACTAACACGGTATGGCTCATCAGGTAAAGGTACTTGTTGCCAAGCCCAAGGATCTGAGTTCAATCCCTGGAACCTCAATGGAGGTGGAAAAGAACTGACACCCCCCTGTCAAGTTGGGAGCATAGGCCCCAGTACCTCGCATCTATCCCAGCCCCGAGGCCTGGTCTGGACTCCAAATCCCAGCAGGCCAGATCCTGACCCCTCCCTGGGGATGGGGTCAGGACCACTCCCCAAGGTACTTAAATGATCTCCCGAAAGAGGAAGGCGGGGTAGTCTCCCTTTCTTCCTCCTGGGGGTCGCATTTCTGCGGCTTTCCATTTCCCCCTCGGGGCCACCCGAGAGTGCAGATCTCCCATTAAACCTGGATATTT
>LOJH01063104.1:0-10768 GCA_001685095.1 Ellobius talpinus
GATTCTATGGTGATATTCAAGATAATCATCAGCGTGATAGTGGGGCAAGGACCGCTTTTTTTTTTTTCCAAAACTTGGAACTACATTTTTCAAATGCTGTTTGGGTATGTGTGTGATGTGCTCTGTTTGCTCTGTGTGTGGGGAGCAAAGGGTTGATGTCAGGTGTCCTCCTTGATTGCTTCCTTTTTGAGACAGGGTCTCTCACTGAACCTGGAGCTCATTGATTCAGCTAGGCTGGCTGGCCAGGGAGCTCCAGGGTCCCTCCTTTTTCTTCCTTTCCAGTGCTGATGAGCAACAGAATGCCCTGTTTTTATATAAATTCTAGGGATTAAACTCAGGTACTCAGCACATACAGCATGCAATTTACTGACTTGAGCAATCTCTGTAGCTAAGATTTTTTTATTTGTTTGTTTGCTTGTTTGTTTTGGTGTTTTTCGAGACAGGGTCTCTCTGTAACTTTGGAGCCTGTCCTGGAACTCACTCTGTAGACCAGGCTGGCCTCGAACTCAGAGATTCACCTGCTTCTGCCTCCCGAGTGCTGGAATAAAAGACATGTGCCCTTACTGCCTGGCTTGTTTTTTTATTATTTATTTATTTATTTATTTTAAAGACTGGGCTATCCTATGTAGCTCAGGCTGGTCTTCAACTCATCCTTTGTGCTGGGACTATAGGTATGCACCACTATATCCAGCCAAAATATTTTCTAAGAGATTTTATTTTTGCATATGTGTATGTATACGGGCACATGTGTTCAGGTGCCTGTGAAGGGTGTTGGATCCCCTGCAGATGTAGTTACAGGAGATTGTGAGTTGTTTGGTGAGGGTACAGGGAACCGAACTTGAGTCCTATGGGAGAGCAGCAAGTTCTCTGAACCCCTGAGCCATCTCTCCAGCCCCTGAAATTTTTTTTGAATCAACTTTATGCTGTTTTTACCTCTGCTATTATTCAATGGCTACACCCGATCCTACCACTGCCTCAGCTGCTGACTGTGTCTCCACCGCTACCTGCCTCGCTGCTGTGTCCACAGCCTAGAGATCCTTGGCTGCTTCAGCTGCCTCCCTGTAGGGAGGCAAATGTCATTTTAACTAAGTCTGTATATTTTTATTTTACCAATAAAGACTCAGGAACCAGATGCTGGGGTAAAAAGCTGCTAGCTCATGAGGCAGAGAAATTATTCAAATGACCTTCTTCCTCGGTCATCCTGTCAGAAAGAGACCCTCTCCTACTGTGTCTGGAAACAAAACTCCTCCAACCGGATGTTCCTCCCATCTACTTCCTGTGCCTCTCCTTCTTTGACCTCCCAGACTTCCCCTCACACTTGATGGTTAATTCCAGTCACTGGTTGCTTGCTTTGCCTCCTGACCTATGGTTAATTTTATTTAATTAATGCACTCTTGCAATTCACAGTGTGCTTAAATATCCTGTGACAGCTTTAATTATTTTTTTGAGATATAGTCTTTATATATATATAAAATGGTGAAAGTAAAATGGCACCACCATTCCTCAAGTGGCCTGTCACGAGGGGCAGCGAGTCCCAGGCAGGGAGCCGAACGGTGGGTGAGAGACCTTGGTGGGGTCGCCAGTCCCATGAGGAGCTGCAGCCACAGTGGGTGAGAGACAGATGAATAGGCACATGCTATGTAGAGTAAGGTTGGATATTTAGTAGGTTATGGAAGGGAAGGGGAGAGGGAGGGAGAAGGGGGACAAGGAAAGAAACGGGGCAGGGGGAGGGGGAGGAGAGGAGCCATGGCAGCAGCTACCTCTTCGGGAGAGAGATGGAAAGAAAGAGGAGCTCAGGCTGGAAGCCAAAGATCAGCTTGCCTCAGCCCTCAGTGGATGGGGGGAGTGGGTGGGGCCTGTCCCTTAAAGCATCCCACTGCCTCAACCTCCCAAGAATTGAGGTTACAGGCATGTGCCACCATGCTTGGTATTTATAAATTAAAAAAAATTTTTTTTTGAGACAGAGTCTAACTGTGGGGCCTGGAACTTATTTACGTAGACCAGATTGGCCTTGAACACATAGAGATCCACCTGCCTGCCTCTACTTTCTGAGTGTGGAGATTAAGGCAGGCGCCACTGTGTTTGACAATTATAACTGCTGAAATCACTTTATGTGCAGCTTTTTTTTCCCTTTCACTAATCACTTAAATATGGGCTGGAGAGATGACTCAGTGGGTAGAGGTGCTTTTCATTAAGCCTGACCTGAGCTTGATTGCAGGGTCCACATGGTAGAAAGAGAGAACCTACTCACACAAATTGTCCCATGATTCTCCATATGCATATTGTGTCATGCATGGGATCATGTATACACACACACATATATACATATAACACATTAAATAAATGCAACTTTAAAGTTAAACATAAGTCTTTGTTGTATGGTTCATTCTAAACTCATACAAAAACTGCGCTATTAACCTTCGGAATGTGTACTAGTTACTTGTTGCTTCATCCAGATTCCCAGTAAGAAGAAACCCTAGGGAAGGAATGGCTTACTGTGGCTCACAGTTTGAAGGAGGTACAGTCCACTGCAGTAGAGAAGGCAGGCCAGGAGCATGAGAGTTTGCCACGCTACATCCACAGTCAGGAGGTACAGCATGAACAGAAAGTGGAGCCAGTCTCAAGGTCTACCTCCAGTGACCCACTTCCTCTAGCAAGACTCCACCTCCTAAAGGTTCCTGCAACATCTGCAAAAGTGCCCCCTGCTGGGAATTAAGAGTTCAATCACCTGAGCCTGTGAAGGATATGCCACATCACCTGAGTTCTCTGGGACTTTAGATGGCTCTCGCTGATGCTAAGTAGTCAACACTGGCCGTAGAGACAGGGCACTGACTCCATTAACATAGGCATATGAGATTTGCTGGAGGCCAGTGTGAGCTCTGACTTGGCAGATGGGAACAGGCAGGAGGTCTTCTCTGCAGCAAGGAATATCCAAGTGAGGCCAGGTGCACAGCAGTCTCCTCACTAGATATTTCTACATATAAATCTGTTGAGGGAAGAGCTGTCCACAAGCTGGCCACCATCCAGGATACACAGAACAGGCTTGGTTGTAGTGGAAAGCTAGAGAGTTTGGGGTGCAGGAACCCACATTCTAGTTGAAAACTGAAGCAAGATTCGTGGCTTTATCTTTCAGATCCAGACAGTGGGTCCTGGGGACCTGTGATGAGTTCAAGGTGCTTCCTAGAATCCCCCAGTGAATGCCTGGGTCTGTAGCTCAGTGGTAGAACTAGAGTCATTAAAGAAAAATAAAGCAAGCTGGGTTGTGGCAGCACACACCTTTAATCCCAGCATTTAGGAGGCAGAGGCAGGCAGATCTCTGTGAATTCAAGGTCAGCTTGGTCTACAGGGCGAGTTCCAGGACAACCAGAGCTACACAGAGAAACCATGTCTGGAAAAAAAAAACAAAACAAATAAAGAAAACCAAAACTAAAACCAAATAAAATCCAAAATAGTCCACTGAATAAATAAAAATGAAATCTAAAGGGAAATAACTGTTTTGCAGTATGGATTTTAATTGCAATTTTTAAAAGTTTAAGAAAAATTAAGTCAAGCCCTAAAGTTCTCAGCTGAGGAATCCAGTCTACCTAAGGTGTCTTGTTTGTGGGTTGGGAACTGGGCCGAGCATCCAGCTCTGATTGATGTTTAACACATCCAGTTTAACCAGGACCAGATTATAAGAACCGGAGTGAACCACAATGAGACCCAAGCAGTCTAGGGCAGGTCCTGGCCTTGGGCTCACGGTTGCCCTCAGCCAGTTACTTCTGTGGCTTGTTGGGAGTTAATGTGACACTGGAGATTTTGCCAGGATCTCTGGGCTCCACCTCCATCTGCCTGGTAGGTCAGCTGGGCTTGGCCTGGCTCCAGAGAGCTCGGGCACACTTCCCCGGCCCCGCAGCTGGAGAGGGCACCATAGCCAGGGTCCCGCACACTTTCAGTGGGCTCCGAGGACCGGGCCAGCTCCATATGAAAGATCTCCTAGCTGTGGCTGTGTGGCTAATCCACCTTCACAGCCCCAGCAGTCAGATTAGAGTCCCTTTGGAAGCAGCTCCAAGGAACACGCCAGGAACACAGGTGAGAGGACTTGAGAGCTGTGGGGACTCGGGGGTGACAGTCTGTCTCCAACGACAGCGTGCGTCTCAGCAATCATGACCTTTCCTTGGATTCCAGGGTTACTTGAAGTTGTTCCCAGGTAGTAGAAGTGGGAGGCGGATCAGGGGTGTGCTTTTTATTAACTTCTTCATCTTCAGGACTCAAAGATTAGCACCACCTCCTCCAGAAAGCTTTCCCAGCCCGCAAGAAAACCCATTCTTTCTGCCATCAAAGCACCCTGTACTCCATAGGTGATTTTTTTTTTGTTCCTTATATTGTAAATGTTTGAACCTGCAGCAAACCCTCCAAATCTACACCTATAGCTCTAGATTTTAGAATCCCTTGGTTGGGAGAGGTCCTCCCCCAGGGATTCACTCACCCTTATATAAATGATCCTGGTAGTGTTTGGGGAGCCTGATAGTGACCTGGGACAAAATGCCACCCCTTGTTTCCCATGGCTTGCTCACTTTGCCTTCTTATACACCCCATGGCCACCTGCCCAGCAATGACACTGCCCACAGGGAGCTGAGCCTTTCCAAACCAACCATCACTCAAACATATGCACCACGGGCTTGCCCACGGGCCAACCTGATGGGGGCATTTTCTCAGCTGAGGTTCCCTCTTCTCAAAAGGCTGGAAACTAACCAGCATGGAGGTGTTGGGGAGAGTCATCAGACCCTCACCCCAGAGTCCAGCCCTCCCACACCGGCTGGCTGCAGGGCGTGCACTCTTGGGGCATGCTTGGTTCTATGGTGGTAGATTGACTGACGTGGGGACCCTATCTATGCAGTTTGGAGACTTCATCACCCATGCTAACGAAGCAGGTATTTGTGGGTCAACCCCTTGCCTTCCTGTAAGTAACCCTAATAAGTTCACTAGTTCGTCAAGATAAACTTGGATGGAATTATTCCTTTGGTCTGGGGTGAACAGAAGTTTGATTGTCTCAGGACTGATCTTCAGAGGGGTCACGTGCATGGCTGCTTTGATTTCAAATTGGTAACACCACATCCAGCAGGTCTCCCAATCGGACCCCGTTTTCTCCGTTTCTTCTGTGTATATGTATGTGTTCAGGTGTACATGTGCGTGCGGTTGCATGGAGACCAGAGGACAATCTCATGTGCACCCCTCTCATTTCTTTATTTAGCATGTGTTCTGAGTGTGTGTGGTGTGGGCATGCATCTCCCACCACACACATGGAGGCCAGAAGACCACTCGAATCAATCAGTTTTCTTCTCCCGCCATGTGGGTTCTGGGGAAGGAACTTGAGTCGTTAACTGGAGCCTTTACCAGGTGAGCCTTCTCCCCAGCCCCACCTTGCTTTTTGAGACACAGTCTCTCACTGACCTGGAACTCCTTCCCTAGGGGTTGCTGGTCCATGAGCTTCAGGGATTCTCCTGTTTCCACCTCCTCCATGCTGGGATTACCAGCACACACCAGCATGCCTGGCTTTTTTTTTTAAACATAGCTTTTGGGAATTGAACTTGGATCTTTGTGTTTGCAAGGCAAGTGCTTTACCAAGTGACCCATCTCTCCAGTTCCTGTTTTCCCGTTCTTCTTCCAGTCCATCTGTTTTGCTTCTTTCTCAGGTTGGAGTTATTTTTTTAATCTGTGCTTTTCCACCCCTCATCACTATTAGTGTCTTCAAACATTTTACTGCTATTCAGAACCAGGAAGACCTGGAGCCTACCAGTCAGGGAAGTAAAGGGGGCCCTCTACACTGGGTGGAAGTTTCTGTTTCTCTCTGTTTACTGTGCTCATCTCCAACTATATTAAGCAACAAATCAGACACTTCGCAGCGCAAGTGTTCATCTCCTACCCACAGATCGCGATGATCCACAGAGAAGATTCATGGCTTCCTGCTGGCATAATTTCTGGATGTTATTATGCTAGGCGAGTGTCTGTCTCTTGCTTGACTTTGGCTGTAGGATTACAAAACCCTCCTCTATTGCTCTGGCCTTAGCTCCCACTGTCCATTTCTCCCAGATGCAGCAATTGTGTATGTGGGGGGGAATAGGTGAGTGGGGAGAGGTTCATCCAGGTACATAGTATGTATATGTTTATGTGTATGTGGGGGCAAGAGGTCAACCTTGGGTGTCATTGTGTCGATTGTCAGGTGCCATCCACCTCGTTCTATGAGACAGTGTCTCTCACTGGCCGGAAGCTCTTCAAGTAGGCTAGGCTGGCTGGTCAGTGAGCCCCAGGGAGCCACTTGTCTCTGTTTCACGGGCTCTGGGATTACAAGTGCACACTATCACACTCATTTATTTTTAAAAATGTGATTTCTGGGGACTGAACTTGGCCCTTCAGGTTTGTGTTTCAGGCACTTTAATCCTCTGAGTCATCTTGCTGGCTGGTTGTAGACATAAGTCACAAAACAATCCCACACCAGTTTGGAATTATGATTAATAAAAGGGTTATTTATTTAAGGGGAAAACTTACAGATCACTGTCCTAAACAACAGTCCTCTGTGTGACCAGGAACAGAGTCTAGTAGCTGGAAGCGGAGCCGGAAGCAAGAGAGAGAGAGAGAGAGAGAGAGAGAGAAGGCTACCATTGCTTTTTAAAGCAAGAGACCATGCCCAAGTGAGCTGGTATCTTAAAGGCTATTGGCTGAAGGAGCAGAAGGAGCTCNTTATTTATTTAAGGGGAAAACTTACAGATCACTGTCCTAAACAACAGTCCTCTGTGTGACCAGGAACAGAGTCTAGTAGCTGGAAGCGGAGCCGGAAGCAAGAGAGAGAGAGAGAGAGAGAGAGAGAGAAGGCTACCATTGCTTTTTAAAGCAAGAGACCATGCCCAAGTGAGCTGGTATCTTAAAGGCTATTGGCTGAAGGAGCAGAAGGAGCTCCCACAGCAGCTGGTCTCTGAAGAGAAATAATGTAAAGGATGGAAGGTTTTGGCTCATGGTTTTGGAGGGTTCATTTTTGGCTGTGGTGAGGCAGAGACATCAGGGTTGGGGTCATTCAGGGGAATAAAACTGCTCACCTTATGGTGTCCTGGAAACAGAGAGTAAGAAAAGTTGACGTTTCAAATGCATGCCCCCTAATGACCTACTTCCTTCTAAGAGCCCCACCTCTGCTTTGGGGACTGTGGTAGTGTCATTCGGTTGCTGTGATAAATAAGCCAAAGCTGCTTGGGGGGAATCTTTCATCTTAAACTTTCAGGGCACAGCCCATCACTGAAGAAAATCAAGGTGGGAATCTGAAGACAAGAGCTGTGGAGCCTCACAGGTTCATGCTCAGCTACCTTGGTTATGCAGACCTGGAACACTTACCTAAAGATGGTACCACCTGCAGTGGGCTGGACCCTCCTCCTACATCAATTAACAATCAAGACAACTTCCCTCTGGCATACCCACAGGCCAATCTGATCCCTTAATCATTTTCTCTTAGAAGACTCTAGGCTGTATCAAGTTGGCAACTAAAGCTAAGTAGGATGGGGACCAAGCACATGAATTTTGGGAGGACATTTTGCATATAAAAACCATAGCATCACATTTCTAGTGTTCCACTACCATTCTCTTAAATATTTACTACCTTTGCATAAGCTAAGTGGGGATGGGTGGCTTTCATTAACGTCTGGGTAGTGTGGTCAATAGACCTGATTCCTTCCAGTTCAGATTCAGCAATTTCAATTCCTTCCAATTTTTATTTTTCTGACTTGGTCCCCTCGCCTCTACATTATGCAGATATTTCTCACTCTCTGCTGAGCTAGATTCTTGGAGTTCTTTGAGTCCCTGGGATAAGTGGCACTTGACTAATTTACAATTTGAGTGTAAACCATTTGAACACTCACTCCTCATATGGTGGTGCTGTTTTGGGAGGTTGTGGAATGTTTGGGATGTATTTTCTAGCTGAGATATAGACTCCTAGGGATGGAGTTTGAAAGTTATATCTCAGCTCTGCTTCAAAATCCACCAAATTGTGAGCAAGTTAGAAGTTCTCATTGCTATGGACTCAGCTATAACGCCATCCCTCCACTCCATGGTGAACCAATTATCTCTTTCCTTCCTTAAGTTGCTTCTGCTAGGTGTTTTGTTAGAGAGATGATGAAAATAACCAAGATGGCCATGAGTGGTCTTTACCTCCTGAGAAGATGCTGATTCTCTAAGCCTGGTGTTATAGAATGATCTTTTCCATCCAGGTATAACATACTGCCATCATGGAGTAGAGATTAGCTTGACCCAGTAGTCATGGCAATTAGAGCAGAACAAGACAGTGATAGCCAGGTCGATGGTAATGGAAATGGAGCTTTTGACACTCTCCAGTAGGTAGAGGAGAGTCACGGAACCTTCACTTGGGATCCTAGTCATTACTCGGTCCTGCCCTCCAGAAGCTGCAAAGGATCCTGGGAGATGCTAGACTAGATAGGGAGCGGAACATGAACTGGAAGGAGGACTCCGTGTTGCAGCATCCATGAGGTCACCATTCATGCTGAAGTGGGAATTTGCAGTGATACAGCTGTTTTGTTACCTCTGTCTCCAAGTTATCCATCACGTGTGCTCTGCAAATGAGTTCAGTAAACTCATTTAGTAATGTTTGCTGAGTTGGATTTTGGTGCCTTACTTGGAGTGAATGGCCATTAGTTTTCATGGCTACCCAAGAGAGTCAATGTAACACTTGAGAAGGCAAGTGAGGGTCTAGTCTCAGCCTCCACAGCAACCTGTCTAGGTGTTGAGCACAACACGGCATGGCCTCTGTCTTCTCTGGATCTCTGGGCTGGGTTTTTCGGTAGCGGTTCAGTGGCTCACAGTCACCAGAATGGTGGTGGTCATCACAGTAGCATAGACAAACAGGTATTAAGGACTGGATATTTTCTTGTTGGCAATTAAAAGTATTGTGTGCTTGCGTGCATGCGTGAATAGATAAGAGGAGGGTGTCAAGTGTCTTCCTCTATTACTGACCACTGGTTCCTTTGAGGAAATGTCTCTCTGAGTGTGGAGCAGGTGTTTTTCTGCTAGGCTGGATAGCGGCAATCCCCAGTGGTCCTCCTGTCTTTATCCCACTCAGTGCATAGGATACCCGGATTGTAACCTAGCTTCTTATGTGGGTGCTGGGATTTGAACTCCAGCCCTTAGGCTTACTCAGCAAGTACCCTTAACTGCTGAGCCATCTTTGCAGATCCCTCTTGTTATCAATGAACAGAAATAAACTTTATAACATAGGCGACTCTTGGGTTGTGGCAGTTTTGGCCTCACCTCTCTGTGCTTTTTAATTTTCTAGGACACATGTGTAATTGCACATACATGGATAAGGCTTATGACCAAGAAACAGAAATCAAGTCCAACCCCCAAGTAAATGAGTCCAAATAGTTGGGTTGGTACAATGTATAGCACACAGGGAAGGACCTGTTAATTTCTTTTCTCATTGCAGTGGCCAAGTACCTGGCAGAAGTAGCTTAAGGGTGGAGGGTTTACTGTGACTTGCAGTTCTAGGGAACACAGTTAATCATGGTTAATATCAAAAGGATGATATTAACCATCACAGAGGGCTCTTGCTTAGGGAAGGGGAGTGGGTGTTTGAGGTATTCTAGATGCCTCCAACCTTTCTCTATTTAAGGTTCCTGATGTGGCTTCTGTGCCATGGCAGGAGAGGCTGGGGTGGTGGCCATTCAACCCCCTGCTGGGACTGCCCTCTGCTCAGGATCCATTGTTCTCCACTCTTACAGTCATTTTGTAGCTGTCTTCATGGTGGGTTTTCTGGGTATAGATCCAGGATACGAGGGCTGTGGACATGGCATCAGACTAACTCTTTTCAAGCCTCAGCTTGTTTCCATACCACAGGCTCCCTGACAGATGTGATTTCTCAGAGGCCAGCGGCAATGACATCATTGTTGATTTTGGCATCTTCTCAGACTGAGCTCAAAGGATATCAAGCCTTGGAGCATCAGAAGATGGCCTTGCTGGGGGACAGCAGCCTGATTTAGGGAAGGACACTATCATTCATACATTATCTGGAGCACCCAGAGCTCTGTGTTGGGGGGGTTCTATTCAAAGGGACAGGCTACATACAGAGCTGTGTTGGGGCTGAAGGTTTCCAGATGGAGCAAAGCAGTATGTCAAGCCATTTGTGAGCCATTTATCATTATCCTTGAGGGTACCTCCTGGCCTTTCCTGGATTTTGTGGTGCCCAGAAAGCAGCACGGCAGCCCAGCATCTATGTAATCACCCCGCTGTGCCTAGATTTAGAGGGAGCTGCAGTCCCAAGGTGCTGTCTTCTGAGCCATACAGCAGCCAGCTTCATGATATCAGCCATGCCTGCTTGTAAGTCTCTGCCAGGAGTAAGCCTGGTATTCCTGACAGCCCCTCACCTGAGATCCAGCCCTTCCTTTCAGTCATTTGTATGCAATTTTTCTTGATTGCTTGTGTGGTGAGGGTGGGGTCTTAGGGAAGGCTACAGTTTATCAGCTGAAGAAGGAGAAGAGGGCTTCGTCTGTGTGGCTACGGGCCCACCATCACTGATGCGAGGTGAAGACTTTCTAGTGTGGCTGCGTTGGGGTCCCCCACATTCCTATCAGTAACTCCTCATCCTCATGTTTTGTAAGTAAACCCAATAAACTTAGTGTAAAAGGAGCGGTGGGCCTGCGTTTTGTCCCGCCCGGCTCCCGCACAGCTAACTTTACACCCGAAATAATTACACGGAAACCATATTCATTTAAACACTGCCTGGCCCATTAGTTCC
>LOJH01063107.1:0-10767 GCA_001685095.1 Ellobius talpinus
AGCCAATAAGAAACTAGAGCTAATGGGCCAAGCAGTGATTTAATGAATACAGTTTCTATGTGACTATTTCAGTTCTGGGCAGCTGGGATAAACAAGTGGTCTCCCTGTTACAGTCCATTGCCCTCAGTGGCTGCTTTACTCCCTTGCAGGCCCTTCCACTTGACGATGAATTTCTTCAACCCAGAAATTCTATCTTATTCATCCTGGTGTCTCAGTGCAAATCACAATCTAGAGCAAGCTCGTTCTGACCGGAACATGACAACTGCTGACTCCACGTTTCCAGACTTCTACCTCCAATTGCTAAATAACACTCAATATGCAAGTTAGGGAAGCCATAGGTGACCCAAAGAAGTACATAAGATGCTTAGGAGAGGTCCATGTTAAACCTGCATAAGGATGTTCTCAGGTCAGGAGATGGAGTATGCACAGAAAGAACCTTCTTTCTGCTGTATTTCCATGTATTAGGATACAGACACAAAGAGCCTTCTGCTATACATTCACTAACTTGGACTCATCTGAATGTGTAGCCATGACATCAAACCTAGGTTTCAAAGGCAATGACACCTGTGGCTCCACTATCTATTGCTCCCCAAGGGATGTTTGCTTCTAGTGCCCATGGTATCTGGGGGACAGCAGACGCTTCCAGAACATCCCATACCTTTCTTTATCAGTCCACTTGCGTTTCAGCCTCAAAAAATGTTTGTTAAGTTATAATCTTCATTATAAAAAGAAGAATAAATCTTTTCCATAACAACACAAAGAGCCCAAAGATGCTGGGAGCATTGGTTTACCCCTTTTTATTATCACTGCAGTACTGAGAACTGAAGATCTAGAGCTCAACTTTGGAGATGTACCCAGTTCCCAATTATGTTTTTTAATTCCTTCCTTGTCTGCAATTCTGTGACAGGGTACCTTCAAGGTACCATCAAGCCATGCTAAATAACCAAGGTTGGGAACACTTCTTAGGCCTCCCTCCTTAAATTATGAAAATGACAAGCACATAAAACCTTCTGCACAAGTCTTCCTGTGATTTACTTAGCCGGCATCCTGAGCGAAGCAGTGGCTGAATGAGTTCTACTGCTGAGTTACACACATCAAAATTTAATTAAGTTTCCAACCTAATGTCCCCTGGCTTCATTGATTAGGGAAGTCACGGGTGAACCATGTCATTCTCAGGAGACAGTGTAACTGTGAAGTCTGGGCAGTCTCTTTATATTTCCTTTTAATCCGGGTGTTCTTTTCAAGTCTCATTAGATCATTATGTGTGTTACAGCAGCGTTAATCTTTTTCCAAGAAATGAACTTTTCAAAATTGCACATTTTTAGTGACTTCTAGAGTTGCCATGGCAGCTTCATTATAATACCCAGAGATGAACATTATCACAGCTATGCCATATCTACCCAGGGATGTCAGGAAATGAGAATTCCACATAAAAGTACATTCTCGGATAGGGTTCATGAAACTTAGCAGATCAAGTGCCAAGGCTTTCAACTCAACGGCTTTCAATGAAAAGCTTTCTATCATGCACTGTGCATGTCTTCTTGATGACTGGATTTCTGTCAGCAATAGCTTATTGTATTTAGAGACACACAGTGCAGGCTGATAGCCTCCTTTTTCATCGCTGTCTGCAGGCTGCTTGTCATGGGAAAAGACACTAAGAGTCTTTTCAGGCCCTAAGTGAGTAGTTTTGTCCCTCATCTGCCAGGAAGGATAGTCTGGATAGATATGCCATCTATGTAGGCTCAGTCTTGGGTTCTGGGCAGTTAGAAATGGCAGAGGAATTCTCCCCTGTTGCATGTGTGATTTCTGGGTTGTCCTCCCTAGAGGCCTAGGAATGATCTCTGGCCCACTTACTCTGTCCACCTCTTTCATTTACTTTCTCTGGTGGGTCACCCTCTACCCTGAACGAATTCTTTTTGTTGTTGTTTGTTTGGTTGGTGGTTTGGAGGGGATTGTTTGTTTGTTTGGTTTTTTTTTAAAAAAACAAGGTTTCTCTGTGTAGCCTTGTCTGTTCTGGAACTCATTCTGTAGATCAGGCTAGCCTCAAACTCATAGAGGTCCACCTGTCTCTGCATCCCGAGGGCTGGGATTAAAGGTGTGCACCTGGAGGCTAACTGAATTCTTCAAGTGGTTTCTTCCCTAAAAAGTTTCATGGGATCCAGCATCCATGATACAACATACATGATGTCATAGATTCTACTCAGCATGAGTTTTCTCATCTCTGAAATAATGATATGGGAATAAAACGCACTTGTATGTAGAGAATAAAAATAAATAAAATAAAAGTTTCTAGAGATTGTTAGCAAAAAGATTAAATAGGAAAGCTCAGTTATAAGGACCGTTTTGAGGTCTTGAAGTTTTACTTTGGTATAAATGTTGAGCTGCTATGATCATTCAAAGTATGTGGCATCCTTTTTTGTTTTCCCAAACTCTAAAACATCTGCTGGTAAGACATCAGGGTAGTTCATACCATAAGTAAGCTGGTAATGAAATCAGATGTTGGGAGTGTTCTGCACAACTCACTGGGTAAAGATTGTAAGAAAGGATTCCTGAAAAGACTATGATTTGAGATCCTGCTTCAATCAGTAGGATGCTCTTAATATGTAAAATTTGACTGTCATCATCTGTGTTATGCCCAGATTGTGGGAACCCCCCCAAAGACCACCATGGAGGTCAAATCCATATGCAAAAGCAAAGAGTCTTTATTCAAACTGGAGCTTGGGCTCTTTGTCAGTCAGATGCAGGGGCTGAGAGCAGAGAGGACCCAGCCCAGGTGGGGTAGGGATTTTTATCATAGCAGAAGTTGGGTGAGGGGTTTTCCAGCATTCAGGACCCTGATTGACTGACATCTGTCTAGGGATCTTGGCAAAAGGGGAATAGGTGAGTCCTGGGCTCAGGACATCTGGCGATTTTGTCTACTATTACCTAATGTTGGAATGTCAGGTACTTCCCTTTAGATGCTGGCCCTCCCTGGGCAGTGTCAGTTTATGGTTTTTCCTTTAATCCTATGCTGCCTGTCAGCAAGACAGTAGTGTGGCCAAGCTATTCTGGCCCCACTATCTGTTGAGGGGTTCTCTAAACTTGGAGTAGCTATGGTTTTCCTAAGAGCACCTGTCATTAGAGAAGTTTCTTTTGAAGTAGATAGCAATTAATAAAGAAACCCACAACTGGTCAATGTGCAGATAATGAGAGGGATTATTTGGCTATAAGTGAGACATCTATATTATATACACACACACACATACACACACAAGTCTGGTATAATTTTACTAGTAGTATTTTGTATAGACCTCAAGTTTACCTGCAATAGTTGTATTAGTATATGCGTGTGTGTGTATCTATATATGTACCTATATATAGGAATTTATTGGAATCACTTACAGGCTGCAGTCCAACAATGGCTAGCTGTGAAGGGAAAAATTCAAGAATCTAGTTGCTGCTCAGTCCCATGAGGTTGGGTGTCTCAGCTGGTCTTCTGTCTATGCTGGAACCTTCAAGAAGTAGGCTTTAACGCCAATGAGAGAATGGACCTGCTGACAAGTTGAGGGCTAGCAGGAGGACAAACATACCTCCTTCCTTCTCCCTTGCCCTTCCAACAGCAGGTGTGGCCCAGATTAAAGGTGTGCCTTCCGCCTCAAGGTTGGATTAAAGGCACATCTCACCCAGCCTTGAGATCATAGGCTTGTTGTCCTCTTGCTTCAAGGTCCGAATCACAGGTGTGCCCTCCGTTTCTGGATTATAGTTCATCTCAGGTACAATCAAGCTGACAATCGAGAATAGCCATCACAGCTATATTTTCCATATAGTAAACATTACATTTCTGAACCATTCTAAAGACGGGTAGAGACTTTAAGCTCTAATGAGCCTCCAATGTGACACAGTAATGAAACTGGATGAAAAAGTCAAATGGAAAATGGCATATTTGTTTTTGATAAAGACCAGCAATTGTGTGTGTTGGCCTTAATGGCTTCTTTAAGATCCCGTGCATTTGAAGCACGGGGTGACGGAGGCAATGAGCAGAACTTACGGCTTTGCTTGCTCTCTGAATTCAGTTCTCTGCCTCCTCCAGATGCTCCTATGTCAGATGTGAAATAACAAGACCTCAGCCGTTTCTACCAGAGGACACCAAGATCTCTAGATTCTCTTGTAAATCAGCTTCAGACCCTTAAGCAATGCCTCCCATCTTCCCAGACACAGCTGAAACCACCAGTCGGTCTAACTCGGGCTCTGCTTCCTTGGGAAATGGGCCAAAGAAGCAACTGTATTTCCCCTTTGTCCCACTGATGAACGTGGGCCACCACAAGGACTGTATGGGATCCAGGTGCTGGTGTCGGCATCGAGGCCTATGTTAGTTTCTTCTGACTGAAGCCTGGAGAAGTCGTAATTGTTTTCTGCCCCTATGGTGGGCTAGTGGCAGTGCCTCTTGGTCATTGGGTACCACATGTCTGCTGACCAAGCCTTCACTTCTCTATCGCCTCTTGCCTTCACTTGGGTACTTTGTCAGGATCCACTGTAACCCTCACAAGGAACCTTGGTTAACCCAAGCTGACATGCTCAAATTAGAGACCAACAATATGGACTCCCGTGGCCTGGATGGAATCCTGTGGTCTGGACGGACTCCCGTGGCCTGGATGGACTCCCGTGCCCTGGATGGACTCCCGTGGCCTGGATGGACTCCTGTGGGCTGGATGGACTCTCGTGGCCTGGATGGACTCCCATGGCCTGGATGGACTCCCGTGGCCTGGATGTTTTGACTAGAGCAACAAAGATGATTAGAAAAGCCACGCTGATGTAATGAGCCAGAGTTGAGCCTACTACACTGAACCAGAAGCATTTGCCCTTGAAATAGGGTAAGCTGAGCTCAGGATTTGTGTGAGACAAATTAGACCTATCTCAAGACCTGCAATTTCCTTTTAGAGAACATCTGTTTTCTGAAGGCAAGCTGGCAGGTCACATTGCCACCAAAAGCTGAGACCATTCACGGTAAGACCAACCTTGGCTGTTAATGTCAAAGGCAGGAGTTCTTAACATAGATGCCATGTAATTCTACAGGATATTTGTGTGATTCATTGAGAGAGTAGCATGTGAACTATTGTCAAGATTGTCCTATAGTTCTATAATTCTTTCACAAAAGATGAAGCTCAACTTCAACTTCACTAGTATCTTTCAACACTTAAAACACTCTTAATTTTTAAGATAGATATTCCATTTCAAGGGATCCTACCTGAATGCAATATTTTTATGCTAAAATTTTAGCCACAAGAATAACTGTTTCTGTATTGTTTGTAAAAGAATAGCTCAAATATCCACCAAAAGAGAATGGTTTCAAAATATTATAACACTGGTTTTATAGAAGACTATGTTGCATTGAAAATAATAAGGCCTAAGATAAAGAATCACAGATGCTGTCCATTGACAGAAGAATGAATTTAAAAAATGGTGTGTGTGTGTGTGTGTGTAATATTATTTAGCTAAAATCTAAGAATTAATAGATTGTAATCTGTAATCCAAGTATTTGAGAGGCTGAAGAAGGGGGATTGTTATGAGTGAGAGACCAGCCAAGACTACAGCAGAAACTCTGTCTCCAAACTAAATAAATCAGGAACTGAAAAGACAGCTCAGCAGTCAAAAGCGCTTGTTGCTCTCCAAGAGGAGTTGAGTTCCCTCCCATCCTAACACCTGCCTGAGCACTTCACAACTGCCTGTAAACTCCAGCTCCAGGGGGATCCAGCAGCTCTGGTCTTTGGGAACCCCTGCATTCATGTGCACATACACCCCCACCCCACAGACACATACAAATAATCATAAATAAAAATGCAACTTAAGAAAACTTAAGTAATTCGATTAAATATGAGTTTTATTGGTATGTGCCAGACCCTGTATTTGATGCCATGAGTACAAAGACAGAAATGCCTCCAAGCTTCGGCCACACTGGAAGCAACACTAAATGAAGCTGTAAAGGGAACCGCTTGTAGTCTAGACCCGAATGCTAAGAGAGAATGTCAACACCTGAGGCTTCTAGCATATACTCCTCAGTTGGATCTACACAACCAAGACTGGACTGATGGTAGAAGGGTACATTATTTGATTGTCTTCTAGATGTAACAGGTGATGGGTTGTAAGTACCTTAGGAGAATTATAAAATACCTCTTAACGGTATTTATGCCATCCAGAATATATCCCGGGTCAGTGTATTCCAATAACCGTACAGAAACCACCTTACTTGACACAAGTGAAGTCGCCATATGCAAAACAATTGAAAGGAACAAGAAGATCCCACTGTAATGGAACTTAGGTTAATTTTTTAAAATTAAGTGATTGATTTTTGGGTGACAATAAACATATAATCTTTATTTATAAATATGTAAATTCTAAACACCAATAACAAGATTTAGTACAGTAGCCAAGATGGTAAGAAATATTTAAAAGAGAGTTTCTTGAATCTGAAGTGGGAGACTAGAAATTACAAATATTTAAACCACAGATTAAACTTTAAACAAAGGGAAGTCTTTGTACAACCCTGGCACATGCTGAGGGGATGTTCCCTTCCTTCTTGTTCTGTGTGTACATTATCAGCTTTCAATATATCCTTGCCTTTGTTCCAGCATGGGTCTAAATAGAACACATTTTGAAGATGGATAAATAATTATCATACATGTAATTTATTCATACCATTTCCTGTCACTTAGCTGTCTTCGGTCTGTCAAATGCATCAGGGAAGAATTTTGCATTTGAGTGAACGTATGGCAGATAGATGTCCTGACCCATGGAGGGGTTTATGAGGTGAGACTTCTTTTCACCATCCCAAGGACAGCAGAAACGAAGTTATCTGAAAGGTAAACAAACATTTAGCTCAACGGTCTCTGTTTCAGAAACCACTATACACTGATTTTCTGTCAAGAGTTACAGGGCTCTAGGAGCAGGCTGTCTGCCCTCATATGGCCTTATTTATTTACATATATGTGCTTACTTATTCATTTATTCTGTGGTGGGGCAACTGGTACCTACCAAATACAATGAGCTTCTGAAGCAGTGGAATTTCCGGTCTTTCTTCACAGTGTGTGCCTACCGGAAACCCTCCTTTAGAAATGAGAAATAAAGGCAATGCTGAGAGGGATGCCTCTGAGCAGTAGGTGAGGATGCTCAAAAGGGGGATAAGTGACAATCCCAAGAGCTCACTTAAAAAGTAAAGTCTGGAGTGTGTCAGTATGGGTGTGCCACATGACATGGACAGTCTAGTAGTAACACACCAAGAGACCCTATGTCGGCACCTACACCAAAGTCCATCACCTCCCATAGTAACTTCTCCAGGGTCAAAAGAAAGAACTGAGTACCCAAGAGTCCCCACTTTCCAAAGATGTCTGGAAGAGAATGGGCCAGTGATTTAATCAAGAACACTGAACACCTAAGACCTTCAGTGTAAACTCCTGTGGCAAAGGCTCTCAGAAATCCCACAAGAGTAGTGTAATTTGGAAAAAATTTCCATGCAACAATCATTCCAATCAAACTTAAGGTGTGGCTACGTAGGAACTCTTTTATAAAATACATGTGACATTGAAGATAGGTTCTACAGTTTAAAAGTCTAAATCTAGTGCAGTCTCTGACTGAGATAGCATTGAGGTCAGCAGACCATAAAATACATGTGACATCTCCCCTAAGGATGAGTTCTATTGGCCAGGAGCTAAAGATGAAGTCTAAGGAGGCAGAATCTGGGATAAACCTTCTGGGGGATTTGGGTGAGGTCTTCCTCTACAGATAGGAAAAGGTCACCAGGTCATTAACAGTATCCATTCCCAGCTTTCTGGGGGGGAAACAACAACAACAACAACAACAACAAACCCAGATATTTCATACTTTGAGGAGACAGTCCTGCATGATTAAATGATTAATATTCCTAGTTCCCTAATGATCTGGCATAAGGACTTTTGTTACCTCCACACCCAAGGATGGTAGTTCACGTCCTGACTAACCTTTATTCCTGGAAAGGTTTGTTCCCGCCAGCCTCCTCGTGTCATGACACTTGAACTTTGCTGGGCACATTTGACATTGACTCATTTCGTAGATGAAATCATTGATTCAGTCAGTTGTCCTGAAAACGTATTGCTCGTGAAGCTGGGGTGCATGAAGCAGTGTTTCACTGCCTCCCCATCGCTTAGACAGACAGATGTGGAAATTGCGAAAGAGGGGGTGATGTGGCTCGAACTCAAAGCGATGGGTGAAGAGAAGTGGTACAGAGCAAGACAGAGTTCTCCAGGTGTGACGCCAGGGGATCGCGCGCTCGGCCCTCTGAGGAACAGAGCTGCAGAGCTGCGCACTACTTGGAGGGCCAAGGACATCTACCTTTCAAGTGGTCTCAGATACGTTCCAGAAACTACTCCCACGTCATGTAGAATGAGAAACATTTTCTAGGTCATTTTTATAGTGCTTGGAATAAATGGTTATTATCTGTTGGCTAGTTTGAGCCCCAATTTCAAAACTAGATGGAAAAAAAATCAAATTTACTTAGTCAAAAACAAAACCAAAATTTAACAGAATTAAATAGCAGTCTTTAGAAAGAAATGAATAAATTGAAAATAAACTGAACTAATTGTTCAGTGACCGTCAATAAATGAGATACTTATAAGTCTTTTCTTGCTTCTGTGAATTTACAAAACCCACTTAAGAGTAGCAAGGACATATACATATTTAAAGAGTTTTTTAATTATAAATTAATTAAATTAAATTAAAATGTGTGCTAATTTTACAATGGTGGAAAATATACAATCAGTTTTTGTTTAAAAATCGGGATAAATTATTTGTAATAAGTGGAGAATATATTTCACATATGACAACTTTCCTCTAGCCTGCTATTGAGACAAATCCTTTAATAAATGAACCAAGGAAGAGTCCTGAGAGTCTAGCAGAAATACCCTGTGCATACCCTATAGCTGTCTGACGGCATCCACCTACCCTTGTCCCTACTCCCCCACCACACACATGTGCACCGGTCCCCGACGATGTAAGAAAAACCTCTCTCTTTCAATTACCTTCTACGGCATCTCCCCAGACTTGTCCATAAAACTATACCTTCCTTGTCTTGAGAACCACTCTCTTGGCACGTATAAACACAGGCAGAAAAGTGCGATTTGTGCACATAAACTAAAAAGCCCATCGCCGTCAGCGGTGACACACAAGTGTGTGTGTGGGTTGTATTCTCTCACTGTGAAACAACCCTTCCATTTGGAAAAATAAGAATGGAAAGTGATTTACCCTGTTTATTCCACACATTCATATTTTATTTATTAGTGCAATTAGTGCCATGCATATCAAAAAAGATGGAGAGCCCTTGGTTAACTGTCTGTGGATAAATTTCTGGTTTTTGTCCCCACTACTTTTTAACTATTCATTAATAAATTTTATTAAGAAATATGAGGGGAAGGAGGAGGAAAACAGAATTACTGTAGTGTGTATGCAAATCTTTTAAAATTATTCCAACACATATTGATTTAAAAAAAAAAGAAGAAAGGGAAGAAAATGAAAAGCAAGAGGAAAGGTTTGGTGAGGAAGAAGTGAGGAACAGATAAAGAACAAAACTGGGTAGTTTTAAGGCCTAAGAGACAACCGACCCTCATACATTAATGACACAGTCATTACACTTGCCTCTGTGTGTCCAATGGTCTCTGTACTGGGGGAGACTGTTAATTAGGACTTATGCACCTCTGAGTCAATTAACTCTGTGTTAGTAATGCATAATTCAATATTGTTTGTTATGTATAGCAGAACCCTTGAAAGGATTTCGAAATTCCTTCTTGTGATGTGGCCTGAAATATTTCAGGGAAACACCCACTGTCAAGTGAGGGAAAATGAATAATTACGGGAGCCCTAAAACCCCGCAGTCGAGCAGACAAGACAGCTGCTATTATTAAGCAACTGCAAATTGAAAGTATGGATTCTATCATTACAAGAACAAAGACAGTGCTGGGATAATTACGGAAATGCTATTGCTCCCGCTTTTTACTAATGCTTCTGGTTGAATGTTTAAAAGCCTTGAAAGGTTAGGATAGAGAGCTCTGTCTCTGAATCTCGTTACTCACTCAGATGAATGCATTTTTTTCTACCGATTGTAGTCATAGCAGAGCTTGCAATCCCTGCGACACCATGATAAGAAAGCCTCGATTTGGGTGAGAAATTAAATGATAATAAACATTGTGTGGGCTCCGTGGGGGGGATATTGTTTAATGTCAGTGGTGACTGAAACCACCTTCTAGATGACTGAGGCTTTGTGGGTCTCCTCTGTTTATATTAATTTCTCCTTTTCAAAGGCCATTATCTTAAATTGCATGTTATATAACTTGAGCCGCCTCCCTCCAGCCCACAGCACCACTTCGAAAGCAACTTGATGATGCATATTGTCGGGAGGGAAAAAAAAAGAATCACTCCTAGGCTTTAGCATCCAAGGAGATTACAATCTTGAGACTGTAATGGGAATGGATTAAACTTTGTACAATTTCCTTTTGTCACGTGAATTGAATCCCGTTGTGCTGTTTTCTATGCTGCTTTCAATCATTGTCCCATGCACAAAAATGATCTTTGAAAGTGTTAGCGCGCCTTAAGCCACCCAGACCTGGTTTTAAACCAGCCAGAAGATTACTGCTTGATTACCTCTGGTTTCTCTGTGAAAACAAAGCAAGGGGGCTCAAACCAGCTCACCCAACAAAGAAAGAACCCGAAAAAGGCCGGCCCTTCCTTCCTTCCTTCCTTCCTTCCTTCCTTCCTTCCTTCCTTCCT